>KQ085929.1:0-185042 GCA_001020605.1 Schizopora paradoxa
CAGACACAGACACAGACACAGACAAGAGTAGATTCACTGGCTAAACGACGTGCGTGGACAGCAGAAAGCTACGCTACTTTATTTGTACTTGTTTGTCTGTACCGTGCGAACCAAACAGCACCAACACGTTTTTCACTTATCAAGATAGGAATCAACGATCTAGTCCCATTGTGCGACACAGACTTACAAGATTTTATCTAGTTGATGAAATTCGGCACTAGCAATCCAAACGTGTTGGCCGTCTCAGGCAACAGCTCGATTTCACGCATACGGATAGATCGAATGGCGCTCGTTTCGCTATTACTCAACCGACTCGAGATCAGCTTCTTCAATGCATTTAACGGCGGAGGTCGTCTCATATTATATCTTTTGCGCCCTTCGGAACGAATATCAATCGACTCGAGCTTTGGTAAAAGCCACCCGAAGGATTCTTGCGGGGTCGAAAGGTCCGTGAAAAGTTGGGCGTTTCTCTGAGGATTTGTTTTAGTATTTTGTCAGCGTATATGGAGCATGATATCACTCACAGTTTGGCTATTCAGATGAGTCGAAATGGATTTCAGCATTGGGAATAGTTTGTGGAGCGTCGTGGCTGAGACGATCCCAACTACACTGTCACTAGAGCGGTAGCAGTTGCATGAACTGAATGTGAGCGAGAGATGGTGGAGGGAAGGGCATCCAATCGTAAAAAGAATATCCTCTGCGACGCATTCCATGACTGAAGAGATCTTCAACTGATTCAGACGAGGAAATAATATGAGAGGAGTTGCGTTGATATATCCATCAGACGCCCGATTTATCAAGCTGGAATGTGATGCTGAGAAGGAAAGCTCAGTATAACACTCTTCGGTGGTCAACACAAGGCTTTCCAGCGTATTTGAAAACGGTGCTAGAAGTTCCAGAATTATCCTGCCGCTGTCTGTGCTCGACGACGAACTTGAGTAGAGATCAGAAAGGATAGAAATATCGAGGTCTACGATATTTCCGAGGAAGGGACGATAGGAGGAGAGTGCATCATGGTTCAGATGCAATCGAGCTTTCCGAAGCTTGGGCTCGAGCTCATCAAGGAGCAGATACTCTTCAGGGTTCCGACCGGAAGTACCATCTACAACATGCGTCCCAGTATGGATGGTATGGATTTCCAAGAGATTAAGGTCGACTTCCGCCAGTTTGGTGCCAAAGGTCTGCACAAAAGAGCGTACGGTGCCTTCCGGAGATATCACCGAACGTTTCGACAAGGCTACATTGCGCCAAGGAAAATGAAGTATTTGTTCCAACTCTCCAAAGTCGGATAATGTTGTGAAAATAAACGTTGAGGATCTGGAGACGCTCTTGAGGAGGTCTTCAGAACATTCGTCGAGTAATCGAGGGATGGAGTACAGATTGGGCTTAAATCCGACGAGAGCTCGAATAGATGGGTCGTAACCACCATGTACCGCCCCGAATACGTCTGCGGATGCAATCGCGATAGGTATACATCTCCTGATAAATAACCTCCAATTCTCGCCCGTTCCGGGATCGGCGGCGAGATCTATCAAGGTGGAGCTCCCCGCTGGGAGTTTGACGTCCGACCAGTATAGCCTCGTGAAAATTTGCGAGAGAATTTCATTTGGAAGAGTTGGTGGAGGTTTGAGCCTGAGAGATAGGAGGTCGTTTGTGCTTGTGATGGAATCTTGTTTTTCCTTGTCAAGAGAACTTATATCTTGTCGTTTCCGATCTGAAGCGCGCGCGTGAGGACTTCGAGTTGCATCCTGTGGATGTGAGTTCGCAGGTTCGACTGCCCCGTGGATAGTCTGAGCGCATCAATGGGCAAATGGGTTATGGATTCGTCTCTAAAGGCAAAACGTCAAACTCGTTATCCAGGTCAGCTTGAGAACAACTTACGGAAGAATGATAGTTTCGACGACATCTCTAATGTCGCAGAAGAGCTCATCGAGTGTTTTCAGGAGAGCTTCTGTCTTTTCGGCACAATATGCTTCGATAGATTGGTGAGAGTGCCATATCTTTGACACCATCTCCAGCAACAGGTTTTGAACAGGTTCACTCCAGGGCGTCGTTTGAGGATATTTTCTCTAAGATCTGAAGTTTTGAGATCTAGAATCGTACTGTCAAAGCACATTTTGAGTACGCTTACCCGAAAATCCTGACAATGGTCTGAGCTCAGTCGTTCTCCAAGTCGTGGTGATGGGAAGACGTGGCATGAGACTGCCGTTCTCATACAGAAGCATCAGCGCCTATTACCAGCGCCTGGGCATCTTTCGATTGATTTGGAGACGGTGCACGAAGTGAAATGGGATGCACCTCCAGATGATCATTGTTACACGAAGTTTTCCTCTAATCTGATATCTACGACGAGCAGGAATCACTTTTCAATATTGATTTTCGGACTAGCAATGCGTACAGTACGTGAATAGAATTGATTCAAATTCTTCTTCGAATAACGAGATTGGGTACCAGCAGTTTAAACGCATTCAATGTTTCGGACGAAACTTTGAGCGAGAATCCATCGCTGACAATGTAAACAGAGTTGATGGCACTCGCAAAACCAGAGCCGGAGTTCAACCTGTTTGCTATCACTTTTGTTAATGCCAACGAGCCAGACCTGAACCACTTTCCACTTTGTTCTTCCCCGCCTTTGTCAATGAACATTTCAACCGTATTGAGGTTCGGGAGAAGCCATCCGAAAGCTTCATGCGGTGTCTGAAGGTCGTTGAAGAATTTGACGTTTCGCTAGCGAGACAAAGTTAGTAGCCTTTCGATGATGAAAATGGTTACGAATTTACCGTCTTTTCCTGGGCCTGTAGCGAGATAGACTCGAGGGTGGAAAATGAGCTATGAAGCATCGTTGCCGTAATGCACTGGAGACCAACGCGATCGGGGCACCTGCATCTGTCCATTATGAAGGCCATGGATAAATGGTGGAGTGAGGATGCATCCATGTTCAGAAGCATCTCTTTCACGTAGCATTCAGTAAACGATGAGAAACTTAAGCGCTTCAGCATCGGGAATGAGACTCGGGAGGCTGCAACAACAACTTGAACCGCTGCACCCGGAGCGCCCCATAAACCGAAACGTCGATTCTCTTCCAACTCTTTAGGGTAACATATCTTCAAGCTGATTAGGGAGTTTGAATACGGCGCCAGCGATTCCAAGACAGTTGTTGCAGATGGTATAGGGCTGTTTCTGGCATGAGAAATGATGATTTCCAGGTCCGTGATATTGCAGAGGAATGGTTTGAGGGTTGGGAGCATTCCGAGTTGCAATCGAGCGTTCCGAAGCTTCGATTCAAGGTGTCCAGCGTTCTGGGTAGAGACAGGGGGATCACCAGCTGGGGATGGACCGACAAAGCCGCCTTGTGAAGGGCGTATCTCCAGGAAATCAAGTAAATCCAATTTTGCATTAAATCTCTTCACAAACGCGCGCATGAGCATTTTGTGGGACGTGTTTGCAACGGTTTCCGTCGACAGCACCAGGTTGCGCCATGGAAATTGTTGTATCTCCTCCATCTCTTGCACATCGAGCGACGCGGCGAAAATGACAGTCGATTGACGTGTGAGAAGTTTCAACGGGTCTCCGCCTAGTTGTGATATACGAAGCACCCTCGGGTGAGGTCCAATGATATCACGATATTTCCCATTAGACACCATGTCAAATGCACCAGCGGTAGCGACCGCAATAGGGATGCTGTTCTGGAAGAATTGCTTCCATTCGTCAGCCGTGTCATTGTCTTCAACGAGTGTGTTCAGCGTCATCTCCCGGGCGTCCCTCACATTATCGATCCAATATAGTTGCGAGAAGATCCGCGACAGGATTTCAACCGGGAGCGTTGGCAATACTGTTCTGGACAGTATATTCGAGTTGATAGCGCTGGGTAGGAACGAGGACCTCTCTTCGAAGATCTTCATGTCCTCTTCCTTTCGTTGTATAGCCCGCGCAAGGACGTCAAGCTGCATCCTATGGAGGTGCGTCATCAAGACGGATTTTTCCGTAGCAAGCCTGAGCTCTTCTATAGTTGAATTCACTGTGAACCGGAAAGCGCTGTGGTCGCTGCGGTCGCGAATTGCATTGCCAGATGTTAGTGAAATGATCCATGTTCGAGTATGGTCGAAGAGACGTACTGAGGAACGGCTTTTTCAACCACATCCTTTAAGTCGAAGAACAATGTATCCATGTACTTCAGAAGCTCATCCGTCTTCCCTGTGCAATATGCTTCAATGGTCCGATGGCATCGCAATAGATTGGACGCATCCGTGGAGGTTCGAGCCATTTCGCCGTGATATGTCGTTCTGCGAATCGCACGGAGCAAGACTGTATTAGTACTCAAGTATGAAAGCGATAGGATGGTTCAAAAGCCAGAAGACCGCAAAAGTTGAGAGGAAACGGGAAGTTTTTGAGGGAAACGGCGAGAGAGTGCGTACCTTCGATGAAAATTTCTTGGTCAACACGACGACAGCTTCCTCGTCGACGATACGATCTTGATGCCCAGGCTCTCCCTCCTTCTCAGTATGCTAGAAATTATAACCGCGTCAATGAGGATATTGCTCTTCGCGAGATCTTCAGGTTGCCATCGTGGTCAAGGTGAAAGGCAAACGTCGCGGCCGCGTGTCCTGGTTGTTGACGCGCGTTCAAATTGCCGACGCGTCGTCGTCGACGATCGTGCGCCCATCCGACCCCACCTACAACTCGTTCCAATGCGATAATTCGTCTAAGCTCTGCTATTGCTCCTGAATTCACTGTAAAGCCTCAATATCTTTGTCGCTGATGGCCGTGCAAACTCGAAATAAGAAGAGCTCGAACGGAATTCATGGACACCCCTCTAACCTAGTACTCACGTCGATCCGACTGTGAGGATTGACGAGCGAAATCACTTTTTAAGTATACATGTAATCTCCGCTACACATTTCTGTATCATGCACATGAAGTTGATTTAGATTTTTCGAATAACGAGATCGGGTACAAGGAGTTTGAGCGTATTCAAGATTTGGGGAGACATATCGAGTGAGAATGTATCGTGAAGAAGGTGGACGGAATGAATAGGGCTCGCCGCACCAGGATCGACGCTCAAACGGCTCGAGACCAGCTTTGACAAGGCTAGCGACGAAGATGTGTACTGCCCTTCATTTTCTTCTCTGAACTTTTCGATGAAAAGTTCAATTGAGTTCAGTTTCGTTAGAAGCCATCCCGAAGCATCATGTTGAACCATGAGCTCTCCGAAAAACTTGACAGTCAGCTAACGGAACAAAGTACTGAGATGTTGGCCGACTGAAACGTATTATTTTGCACGTACCCATTTTTCCTGAAATAATAGCGAAATGAACTCGAGCGTTGGGAATGAGTTTTGAAGCACCGTGGCCGTCATACAATAGGAACCGAAGAGGCCGGTACACCTACACGTACGATATCGGAAGTCGAAGGAAAGATGACGGAGTAGGGGAGCATCCATTTTTGCGATCATGTCCTTTGCATAGCATTCCCCCAACGAGAATTTCATATGCTTCAGATTTGGAAACGAAAATAAAGGGGATGCAGCGTTGGATGATATCTCTGAGAGTGATTGAGATCCTGAGGCAATTCGTCGATAATCGTCCAGATTTTCAGGGTAGGTTACTTTCAGAATGTTCAGTTTACTTGAGTAAGGCGCCAGTGCATTCAAGAGGGTTGTCGCGGATGGAATAGCGAGATCCATCGAAGAAAAGACGACTATGTCAAGTTCTGTAATATTACAGAGGAAGGGATGGAGCATCGGCAGCATTCCCAGTTGCAATCGGAATCTCCGGAGTTTCGACCCTTGACAGTTTTCCAGCTTTTCTATCAAGACCTGGGAGGGAAGGATCGGGGATGCTTTCGGAGGATCGACTGAAATCAACGTGATCGAGTTCCATTAAATTTGCGCCAAACTTTTGCAAGAAAACACGCATGATTTTCATGAGGAACGTGTCCGGAACGGCGTCTGTCGACAAAATCAAGTTATGCCATGAAAACCGTCGTATCCTCTCCATCTCTTCAATATCCAGCAATGAAGCGAATACGACCGTCGATTTGTTCTTCAGAACGTTTTGTGAATCTTCGCCCAACTGTTGGATTCGAATCACCCTTGGGTGATGTCCGACGATATTGTGACTTTCACGCCAAGACACCATGTCGAATGCGCGGGTGGTCACAATCGCGACAGGGATGCATCTTCGAATAAAGTGCTTCCAACGATCTGCCGTGCCTCCATCTTCAATGAGTCTGTTCAACGTCGTTTCCTCAAAATTCCTCGCAGTCTCTGCCCAATGTAGTCGCGAAAATATCTGCAATAGGAGTTCCACCGGAAGTGTTGGCAACGATGTTTTAGCCGTTCTAACGACGGGGTGGGGTATAAACAAGGAATTGCGTTCGATCGTATTCAATTCCTGTTCCTTCCGATGCGTAGCCCGCGTAAGGACGTCTAGCTGCATCCTACAGAAGTGTGACATCGCATTAGACTTGTCCAAGGCAATTTTTAGATTTTCGGTCGATGGAATTTGAAAGAGCCCGAATAAACCACCGTTGTGACTAGTACCATCGAGCCGTTGGGAGGAACAATCATCATATGTCAGCGGAATGAATGTACGAAAATGGTTGAAGAGACGCACCGAGTTGGATCGTCTTTGACGGCATTCATCAAATCATAAAACAAGACCTCCAAGTGCTTCAGGAGCTCATCGGCCTTTTCTGCACAAAACGCTTCGATAGATCGATGGCAATTCAAGAGGCGTGACGCGTGCTCGGAGAGTTGTGCCATCTCGCCAGGATAAGCCGCTGTACTGTAAGATTCGAGACCTACGCGAATCATGTAAGTGATCGTATAGCTTTAAAATGCGAAAGCAACAGGATAGAGAACATCATATAAGAATCCATGAAGATTGGGAAGAAATACGAAGTTTTGAAGAAGACGGGAAGGACAGACATACCTTCGTTGTAAAAATGACCCTCTTGATCGATGATATCTTATTTCATACGCCCTCGATTCTCCCGTTAAGCTCAGAGCTGCACAAGGAAGATGCGGCGAGGAAAGACTGTTGCTCGTCGTCAAAACTTCAAGCCGCCATCGATATCGGTGTTCCGATTTGCTATTTATAGCTAATCGGTTGAGTTGAACTCGTTTTCGCTCAATTTGGGTATGTGCCTGACGAACTTGTTCCACCGGGGAATTTTATCTCACGCATTCCTCTCACGAAATTTCCCCCACTGTTCCGTGTCTTTCCGCATGGCCCAATTCGTATGGCCCATTCTCAAGCGCTATTCAGCGCAAGTTTCAGCGCTTGTGCATGTACTCGCAATGTTGTCGGACATCATCGACTTCATGCTCAAAAAGAAAAAGAAAAACTCCTTTGACGGGAGATTATTGGATTACGAGGTAGATCATCTATTCTTCAAATGAGGTGAGAACATCCTGTCAGACATTTTCCTACCATAGCGATGTATTTCTAGATCTAGCGACGGTTTGGCGGGTGGCTCGCGCAGAAGTTTGAGCGCCGGCGGCACCTGTACAGTGTACACTCTCGAAATAACCTGCAGGAATGTACGAAACAATAATGACTCGGACTCCGAAACACATACAAAATAAAGTACCACTGGCAAGCAATCCAATGGCGAATCGGTCCCGCCACGCGCTCGCGGTGGCCCACTGTACTCAAGTGGTTGAGAGGAAGCGTGCCAGAGGACGCGCGTGCAGCCTGAGCGCTGAGCCTCGGCAGTGCCCGACAGCGACAGCGACGACGGATCGCAAATCCTACTCCCATTCGTAATCCTCAGGCTCCTGCCATCGTTGTTTCAAATCTGCAGCATTCACAGTCTCTTTGCTTTCTCCCGGCTCTTCTCAAAGTTCGTCGTTCACGAAAGTGTCACGGAAATTTTGAAAGAACGACCTCACCATCGCGTCGAAGTCCCCTGGCATGGCGAATCATCTCGTTGTTTTATACCCTAGGCGTTCGATCGAACTTGCGAGAGGATCAGTTGGTTGTATTCTGCAACTCATGGCTCAGCGCCAGCTGGCTCTCTGTTGCTCTGTTCGTCCTCAACTCGGATTCCCGAGACTGTCGAGGGGGTGTTCTTGGAGAATAGGAAGATTTGATAGTATGTTTTCTCCTTTATCGCCGTAGAGCTCTGAACCAATCCTCTTAAACGCAGAATTAGCTTTTAAAAGGCACATGCCCGGGTTCTCAACAAAAGGAGATTGCCTCTTCCAACTTGAACCTCTTGGTACGTGGACCTCATTCGAGCTTGATCCTCTAAATAGCTTGAAGGGGGGAAAGAACTTTGACCGTAAAAAAGTTCCTGATCAGATCCGGCGTCGTCTCAGGGCGAGCGCAAATCCAACAATGACACCTCGCATGCCAATGATCATCGTGGAAGTGTGCACTTATAAAGTTCAATGCGCAGGCGCCGATGCTTTCGCAAGACTCGCGCCCTATCAGACATGGGTGAGTTACAGGATTGACTCGCGTTTCTCGCGTTTGAATTTTTAACTCAGATCACAAATCGAGATTGTTGCACATTCTGAGGAGTATCGCTTTCGTGGTCACTTTCGTCTTCGAGGTCACTTCAAAATCCACCAATGTCACTATCGACGATTACTGGCCAGATCCACTTACCGGCGCTATGATCGAATATGGACCCCAAAGCGCAACGGTTACTTGGAACTTAGGTCAGACCTGCGGAGACTGCTCGGCGCAGCCAGACGCTTCACTCATCTTCAACGGGACCTGGCATGACGGAACATTCTTTCCCCTCACAAACGAATCCCCACCCCCTCTGACCGCAATGATCTCATTCTCAGGTAAGAATCAACTTATTAATAAAGGCTATGACTCGAGAATTAACCGTTACCACCAGGAACAGCCGTCTACGTTTTGATCATCGTATACGCGACGTCGAACATGACATTCCTGCTCAACAGCACATTTGCAGGCAGTTCCTTCAACCCTACTCCTCCAGGAAATAGCGAGTATGGGTACAATTATACCGTATTCGCGAGTGAAGAACTACCGTTAGGGACCCACAACTTGACAGTAGTCAACGGAGGTGGGTCTGTCGAGTCGCATCTTCTTCTCGACCGCATTATCTACACGTGAGTCACCTATTTTGCTTATCTGGTCGTTATTCAATAAATGGTCTCTCGTGTAGGGCAAATGTGGATGGTGATTCCGAAAGCACCGCATCGCAGAAGTTCGTGATGTTTGTCCAACTGGAAACTGCAACTGATTCAACGGTCTCATAAGATTCGCCCCTACACATATTTCGTCGATACCTTCAGCGGACATATCTCATCTTCGCGCCGGACTCATCACTCTGGCGATTATTCTCACAGCTTTGGTGATCACCTTGTGCTCGGTTGGCATCTGGATTTGGATGCGCCGACGAGCTCGACTCACGTCTACAGCGCCATCAGCCATGTCCTCTGATTCTACCGACGTGGTCACGGACGAAGTGGTTAGGAACGGAGAAACGCTACCAGAATATGCGTCGGTTGCGAACGCGATCGCCGAGTCGACTGATCCAGCGTCTCACAGGCTTATGTCGGGCCCTCCTTGCTGGCGAGGAACGACTCAGAAGACCCATTGGTGAGATCGCTCGGTCTATCACTCAATAACATCCATCTTTCTCCACGAATTCAAGTACGTCTCGATTCTCGTAATAGTCGTATGTACATGTAACTGCCTTTACCAGCAAATGTTACATGATCCAAACCGAACGTTGTTCTATTGTGCGCAATACTAATTCCTCCTGATGATCCGAATGCGACGTTAGACAAGATCATTCGGGGTCTTGGAAAGGAGAAACCCAACTCACTACTCGTCACCAACCTGGTTGAGTATCCCAACCATAATCCATGCCGGGAATGAGTTCAAGTTCTGGAACGAAGAGCCGAAGGGCATCGCAATCCCCATTATCCGCGCCTTTGAACTCCGGAATGGAAAGATAGCGGATAGGTTTCGTAGCATCGGACCGTACGCGATTTATGACGACCTTCGTCAAGGCTTTCAGCAAAGGCATCTGCGCGAGTGAGACACTGTTGGATTGGAACTTCATTGAATCAACAAGAGGAAGCATCCAATTTCCACTTCTATCCGGACCTGCGAGGTCGGACAGGAATTTTGCATCCGCCTTACAAAAAAGACGAAGGTTAGCTTGGATTCTTGGAGATTGTCCGAGTCTGGAATAGGACGTACGTCAAATTCTCCAAGGCTCACCGAAATGTATTCCAGATCGGAGAACATATCATGGAGGGTGCGGGCTGAAATGGGACACTCCGTTCTTCCGTCGCTGACGCCGTCCATCGACAGAAGTTTAACGTACATATTGAGGGTAAAATGAGAGAGCAAAGGACAACTCATCGCACTGAGTACGTCCAGTATGTTGTCTTTTGTGAATGCATTGAGGCAGAGGCGTTTGAGCTGGGGGAATAAAAGATGGCAACCCTCTCTAGGTTTGTTGACTGTGAGTGCGCTTTGGGCGTTCATGATCGTTAGGCTCGATAGACTGTCCGAACACGATGCCAACGCTTGGAAAAGGCCATCAAGATCCGACGACATTTCGTCCGTGCCGAATAATACTGGGACAGTGGTCTCCAATTCCGAGATGCTGGAGAGGATGGGATGGAAAATCGGTAGAAAATGTGTAGGTAGGTGCGCATGCGCCAACCGCAGCGACAGCACCTCTGAACCGCTATCTTCCGTCAAATCGCCACCATTTGCTTCTAGATTATTGGCGAACGTGTTTTGAGAAGTTTCGCAGAGTTCGAGGCGATCGAGACCTGCAAGTTTCTTCCCAAATTTCTGCACGAGAGCCTTGATGGCATCCATAGGCTCCGTGGACGTTTTTATCTCCCCAAATTCCGAGATAAAGACATTGTGCCAAGTTTTCTGACGAATGCTCTCTAAATCTTCGATCGCCTGCATCCCTTTGGACAAATTAACGACAATCGTCGTCGATGACCTTTCTACGATGTCCTCGGTATCCCGATGCAGGTCGCGAATCGACAGTACGGTAGGATGAGGCCCTAAATGAGGACCAAACACCCGAAGATTTGCGTCCGCGCCGGAAGTTTTGAGAAGACAAGGAATTTGCTCGTTGATCAAATTCTTCCATTCATCGTTGATGTTATCATCGTCGAGTAGGCGTTGTAGCGTCGTTCCGTCGTCGGGCTCGACGGGATGGCCAGGGCGTCTATCATCTTCGAGCCAGTAAAGACACGAGAATATTTGTGCTATCGTCTCGTTTGGAAGGGTGGGTAGAAGCTTAATCGGGGGAGTGCGTTGCCCATCAATCAGCGAGGTGACCTCGAACTTCTGAGTGACGAGTGCGTTCGATTCGTCTTGTTTTTGTTGGGTAGCTCGTCTTAAGATCTCCAGCTGGATGCTGTTAATGTGCATCAACATCCGAATTCTATCCGCAGATTTCCTGTTATTTTCAACGTTGACGCCAGGAGGATCAGATGGGACGTGGCCATCACCGTCTTCGAAGGCACTAAATCCTAAACGTCAGTCTTTTTCTGGCAACTCCGATAGAACTCACGGATTCATGAGAAGTTCGACTTCTTCTCGCATGCCAGCAAACATGGCATCCACAGATTTGAGAAGCACATCAGTGCGTTGCGCACAGAAGGCTTCAATCGATCGATGGCAGTTCCAAAGGCCGGACAGCTTAAAGTTGCTTGAAGATCGGCCCATTGCACTCGGAATTATCACTCGGCGCGACCTAGACGGTTCGATTGTACATTTCTCTGAATACCTGAAGAGTAATTGAAGAAGAGGAGACAAACTTTGAATTGTTGACGTGTTGATCGCGGTTTGAGTTCAAGTTGTAAAAGCAGTGCACGTTGAAAACGCGTCGTTCTTGGATGGATGCGACGCGACTCGCCAGCTGACAACGTCGTTTCAAGGGTGGGTTTGACTTTAGATTTCTTTCCAAAGAAACACGATACATATATCCAGTCAACAATAGAGAGAAAAATCTGGAATATGACTTAGAAAATGGCTAACAAGTGTATTGGAGCTGAATTACGGTATCAACTTCGAAGATCTCAGCTAGAAACGTGGTGAAAATCGGTTACAAAAAGTCTCAATGCCCCGAAGTCCGTGTATCTTGCTGAGTGTCCAAAGTTTTCGGAATCGGGGAGAGAAATTGTATGGATATTCTTCGTGGCGCTTGTTCGTGATCGATTGATGACCACCCCAACCAACGCCTTCAGCAATGGCGTGCACGCCTGTAAGTCGAGCGGAAAACCATTTTGAAGCGTGATTGATTCGAGTAAAGGAAATGCCCAATCTCCATCTTGAAGAGGTCCCATGAGATCGGAGAGAAGTTTCTAATATGCTCTGTAATCAGTATTCATTTACAAAGGGAAATTTATCGGAGAATATGACGCACGGAAAGCCCAACGCCAAGACACACAGAGATAGATGCGAGATTCGGGAATCGGTCGTGAAGAAAACTGACGGAAAGAGAACCTTTGATTCCTTTGTCGCTAGAATTACCCCACGCTGCCTCGGTGAAGGTAAGGAAGGATAGAGAGCGGCATTGCATTGCGCCGAGTAATTGCAGCAGACAGCCTTCTGTGAACGAGTACAGATAGAGCTTCTTGAGCTGAGGGAGTGAAATGTGGTTGTCCGTGCTGAGGAATTTTATGGGTAGTAAGCGGTACTCAGAGGAAGCCGCCGAGACCGAAAGGCACGTTAGAGAGCTTGAAACTACTGCCAGTGCCTGAAAGAAACTTTCAATATGCATCATTGGTTCTAACGCCTCGACGATCGGCATCTGGGTCTTGAGGGTCGTGATGTTAGAGAGTATGCCTCGAGTATGAAGACCAATGAGAAATTGAGAGGGCAATCGAATGCGTGCCAACTTCAACACGATTCCCTTTAAACTGATTGCCTCGACCTGAGTTGATGACCAGGAATCTGCGAGTGTAAATGCGACAGACGGCGAATTTTCGAGGAAATCCAACTCATCGAGATTCGCCAATTTATCCCCAAATCTCTGCGCGAGGTCTTCTATTGCTCTGATCATCTTTGACTCTGGATTCCGCTCTCATTTATTTTGTAAAATGAGGAGATTATACCACGGCTTGTGACGAATGTACTCCAGCTCTTCAATTCCTTTGGAGGGTTCGTCCATGTTAAAGAGGATTGTTGTGGATTGACTCTCCAAAATATCCTCAGGATTCTCGACAACGTCGAGCAATGACAGCAACTTCGGACTGAATCCTAAGCGTAGGCGTAATCTCGGTATGACCTTGACTTCTTCGATGCCGGAAGTCGCGACGACGCAAGGAATTTGTCGATTGATGAAACTCCTCCATTCAGGAGTTGTACCATCATCGTGGAGGAGCCGCTGTAACGTGCTGAAGCCTTCAGACGGTGATCCTGGGTCTGAGGTGGGTTTTGGGGTGACAGTTGATTCGAGCCAATATAAGTGCTCGAATATCCGAGCGAGTATCTCGTTAGGGAGATCCGGTAGAGGCGCTGGGATACAAATGTCGTTGCATCGCGCAATGAGATTGCATTTCGCGCTGGCGAGCTCGTCTTTTTCGTCAACTTTGCGTTGAGTTGTGCGTCTAAGTACCTCCAGCTGTAGACCATTTATGTGCATAAGCATGCTAGTTCTCTCCATCGATGCTCTGTGATTTTCGATGCTAGGATCCGTGTGTACATCGACAAAGGGGGAGCTGAATCAAATCATACATGCACGATTAGTCCAGGTCTTTCATCATTGCACCGAGTGTCGGCGAAAGTACTTACTGTCCAAGGGCATTATCCATTTCGTTCCGCATGTCTGCAAACATGGAATCCAAGTACTTGACAAGCTCGTCGGTGCGCTGCGCACAGAAAGTGTCGATCGCTTGATGACAGGTCCAGATGGTCGTCGACTTGCTCTTGTCCCGGACCATCTTCATCGCTTCTCGAGTTCTCCTACGTAAATTTTTCTTCCAGGTTGCTTTGAAACCTTCTCTGGAGTATCTTCAAGAGGGTTTTAAGAGGGTTTTGGGCAGAAGAACACGCAGACTTGACGTGTCAAAGAGATCGTGGTTCGAATTCAAGAGGCGCGTCGTGCCCAGAGCTGCTTTGAGCTTGAACCACGACGACGACGACCACCGTGACAAACGACGACGACGACGTTGAAACTTGCAACCGACTATCATGTCACCGATGTCAACGACGAAGCTATAGAAAATCTACGGCCCAAGCTAAGCAGTCTTCGCCTTAAGCTTTTAATCCATCGAGCACCTCCGTCGGCCACTGTCTCGCTCTCGCCCTTTACTGCAAATCTGCAATACATACTACCTCAGGCTGGAGGGGCGGAAGAAGATGGAAGGATATAGGAGGAGAAGAGGCTTGGAACATCGCGATGGTGCGGCGAGGAATTTGAATTCTGTGCGTTACTTTTTGTCGTCCAAATTTTTTACCGAACGAGTTGAAAACCCCACCTAGGCCCAACCGGCCTTCACCTTTCCTGCTAGTAATTTATCCATTACTCTTAAGCTGTAGCTTTCATCGAGCTCGTCGACGATGTCTCTTCCCATGGCCACAATTCAAAGCCAGATTTTAATATCTCTACCCCACGAATCCTCCCCGCCCGGTTTGGATGACCCCAGCGCTAGAAATCGGCCATTATCAGGAAAGAGTACGTTCGCTTTACATATAATTGCGAGTTAACTCATTAACGCAAATGAAGCGTAGAACCTGGCTTCTGGAAAGACCGAGGCCTCTTCGACGGTTTCAAGGACAATCATCGACCTCGACGTCTTGCATTGACCAGATTGCAATAGAAATCTGATGTGGTGAGTTACGCAAGTGACCATGCGTTGCATCGAAGTTCACTAGATTTCGCTCGAGGAAGGCAGGTATGCTTGGATATTATTACTCGTACGTGATATCAGCCCTATTCGAGAATCAAGAGCGATACATTCAATAATGTATACTATTTTGAACCCAATCATTATATACCTCACTTATCCCCCTACATTTCATCTGACCGTGACGGAACGCGTGATAAAGAACATGAGCAATCACTTCTACGATGCAGCAGACATCAAGCTTGGTATGATGAATGTCGAACGCCTGATTTTTCTTCTCTAGTCAGTCGAACACCTACCAACCTGCATCGGACCCCCAGCTATGAATCACATCGGGGATGAAACGAATTTCGGGCACGAAGAGCCTCAAGGCGTCGCAATCCGTACTTTCCGCGCCTCTAAACTCTGTGATTGACAGAGAGCGAATGTTCTTCGTAGCGTCGGATCGCATGCGATTGTGCACCACCTTTGTCACTGCCCTCAGTAGAGGCAGCTGAGCAACTGAAACGCAGCCAGAGCCGAATTTCATTGTGTCGAGAAGAGGGAACAACCAGCTTCCACTTCCACTTGGGCTTGCGAGATCTGAGAGGAATTGCGCGTCCTGCCGCCGTTTTTGACATGAGTTCTTATGAAATAAATTGAGGGGAAAACATACCTTGAATTCGCCAAGGTTTGCCGAGATGGATTCGAGGTCGGGAAATAAACCATGCAGAAAGCTCGCTGAAATACGGGTAGCGATTCCGGTGTTTAGTTGGGATTGAGTAAGATCACTAGTACCAACGGAGCACATGGATAGAGTCAAGTGACGGAGTGATGGGCATTCTATCGCAGAAAGAATATCCAAAACACTTCTCTCTACCAATGCATTGAGACTAAGTCGTTTGAGTTGAGGAAAGGAAACGCGGGAGTGTCCTCGGGTCTGAGATACGCTGGGTGTTCCCGAGATCTGGCCGTTGGTGATCACTATGCTTGTCAAAGTGTTTGAACACAGCATCAGCACTTGCAAGAGGTGATCAATGTGCGTTATCGTGTCTCCAAAGTCATAGGTCATTGGGACGCTGGTCTCTAGTTCCGTGATGTTTGACATAATAGGGCGAAAAGTTGGTATGAGATGGGGTGGCAAACAAGCATACGATGGCTTTAAGGAAAGCCCTTCCGTCCCGCCCGTATCCATCAAAGACGAGGCTTGAGCGAGAAACCGGTCGTCGTAGGTATTCGGAGAAATTTCGAAGAATGAGAGGTGGTCGACGCCCGATAGTTTTTCTCCAAAGTTTTGTACGAGGTCTTGGAGTACTTCCCTAGGTACCTCAGACGAATCCGTATCCCTAAATTCCGAGAGAAGAACGTTATGCCACGGCTTCTGACGGATGCTCTCTAGATCTCTCGTAACTCTTTCGGATAGATTGATGAAAATCGCTGTTGACGGCATTTCCAATATATCCTCGGAAACTTCGTGCAAGTCACGCAATCGTATTGTCCTTGGATGAGGCCCGAAAAAAGGCGCAATCGTCCTCCATCCTTCTTCAGCGCCCAAAGTCGTGATTACACAAGGAATCCGCTTGTTTATGAGACTCTT
Source organism: Schizopora paradoxa (assembly GCA_001020605.1). Lineage (NCBI taxonomy): Eukaryota > Fungi > Basidiomycota > Agaricomycetes > Hymenochaetales > Schizoporaceae > Schizopora > Schizopora paradoxa. The sequence goes on from KQ085929.1 coordinate 16,395, forward strand.
CCATTCGATTGGGGTGGCATCATCATCGAGGAATCGCTGCAGAGTCGTTCTACAATCGACTGCGGGAAAGTTCGAGTGGCCTGGCGGGGTTCGCGGGAAGGGGGCGACTGATTCTGACCAATATAAGTGCGAGAATATTTGACCCAGAATTTCAGTTGGAAGCGTCGGCAAAGGCGTAGGAATGAGCCGCTCTTCGATCTGTTCCTCGATCCTGGATTTCTCTGCTTCAAGAGCTCTCAATTTATCCTGTTTGCTCTGAACCGCGCGCCTGAAGATCTCCGATTGCATGCTGATCATATGCAGAAACATACGAATTTTTTCCACAGCGAGTCTTTGAGTCTTGACGCTACTATCGTTGATAGTTAATGACTGCTCTTCACCGTCGCTTCGGTTACGGAGTCATACTAGACGTCATCCAAATACATCAAACGACGGGAAATGACACTCACGATTCAAAAGCGTCATCGATTTGTTTCTGCATGTCCTCAAACATTGCATCCGCAAATTTAAGAAGTTCTTTGGTGCGTTGAGCACACGAAGCCTCTATCGACCGGGGACATGTCCAAAGACCCGATAACTTGAACCCTTTCAGATATCGCACCATCTGATTCGATCAGTAGAGCGGTCGCCCTTTCCAGCGCTAGTAGTAAACCTATCCCCAACCAAAATCATAGTTTATCTTAGAAATCGCAACGAAGAGATGTACGTACAATGAAATCGAGTTTTCTTGCACTGCAACGTCGTCGCGGTTGGATGAGAGGGAATTCGACAAACGTGGCTCGCCTGAGAAACCTGCTGAGAAACGCGCCTGAGATGATGCTGTGCAGAATGTCAGCGCGTCAACACGTTTTGGCGCCCTTACCATTTCCCCATCAATGCGATTGATATACGTTACAAACTGCAGACAACTGCTTCATTCGAAAGCTCGGAGAGCTACATGTAAGTACATTAATTTTACACGTCTCGTTATCTACGACTGGAAACAAAATGGACTTCCGGAACGAAGAGTGTTAGAGCGTCAAGGTTCTTACACTTGAGCTTTGGGATGGACAGATATCGGATGCGTCGTGTATCTCTGGACCGCAAGCGATTTATCAGTACTCCCGTTAAAATCTCCAACGTAGGAAGCGGGTCCGGTGAGAAGCTACCGATTCCGAATTTCATTGATTCGAGTGAAGCAAACCGCCAGTTTCCGCCTCCATCCGGGTTTGCGAGCTCATTGAGAAATTGTATGTCCTTCTAAGAATTTGAAGAACAAAATGAGTTTATCTTCTATTTAAATGCACGTCGGAATGCACATACCTGAGAGTTCCCTAGACATATCCAAATATATTCAAGGTTGGGAAACATATCATTCAGAAGGCGGGCGGAGACAGGATCGATGATGCGATGATTATTTGACTCCTCTCGAGATTCATACGAATAGCTAGGGTAAATGAAAAGAGCGAGTTGCCGGAGTGAGGGACAGTCCATCGCCGAAAAAACGTCCAAAACAAAACTCTCGGCATTTGAGTTAAGGTGGATTCGGTTGAGTAAGGGGAAGGGATGACGACGCCTCTCTCTCGTCGGGCCGGACGCTACTGAGGGTTGACCGACAATATGCACAGTTGTCAGAGTACTCGAACAAGAGATCAACACCTCTAAAAGGGTATCTGTATCCGATAGATCTCTACCTGGCGCGAAATGCATCGGAAAGTCGATTTGTAGGCTGGAAACATTGGGTAGGATAGGTTGGAAGACAGGAGGGAGATGTGGCGAGAAGCGCAAGCGTGGCAATTCTGACGTCGATTCCCATGAGCTTCTTGCCCCAGCCAAGGACAAAGATTGAATGACGTGATGTTCATTAGAAAATGAGTTTGACGAGATCTTGAAAAGGGCGAGGCGCTCGAGACTTGCTAATTTGTTCCCAAAGATTTGCATGAGGCTTTCGGTAACGTCCGCGAGCTCGAAATTTTGATTTGGATACCCGAAGTCCAAGAGGAAAATCTTATGCCATGGTTTCAAAGAGATATTCTCTAGCTCTTGCATTGCTTTTCTTCCTTCGGACAAACCAATGACGATTGTTGATGAAGACCTTTCCCAAACGTCCTCGGAATCCTTGCGTAAGTTGCGCAACAGTTGTAATCTCGGATGAGGCCCGAAGATGTACCTAAGCGTTCTCCACTCGTCTTCCATATCGGAAGTCGTGACGACACAGGGAATTTGTCGGTTAATAAATTCCTTCCATCGAACTGTTGTGCCGCCATCGTCAAGAAACCGCTGTAACGTGGTTCTGCAATCGACTCCCGGAGGGGCGAAGTTGTTCATTTCTGACCAGTATGAATAGGAGAATATCTGACCCAGGATTTCGGCCGGAAGCGTCGGCAAAGGAGCAAGACTCTGCTCTTCATCAATCATCTCCACGATCCTGGATTTCTCATCTTCCAGAGATTTCAAACTCTCCTGCTTGTTTTGAACCGCGCGCCTCAAGATCTCCAATTGCATGCAGTTCATGTGCAGCAGCATACGAATTCTGTCTGCAGATGATCGTTGACCTTTGATCCTATTAGCATCATTGATCGACTGATGCTCTTCACCGTCGGTTCGGGCACTGAGTTAAAGACGTCAGCCGAATACATCAAATGACGGCAAACGACACTCACGATCTTAAGGCATTGTCGAGCTCGTTCTGCATGTCCTCGAACATGGTACCAACAAATTTGAGAAGTGCTTCGGTACGTTGAGCACAGGAATCCTCTATCGACCGAGGACATGTCCAAAGGGTCGACAACTTGAAGGCTTTCAGATATTGCTCCATCTGATAAGCACTTGAATGTCGTGTTCTTCCTTGCGGCTTTGCCGATCAGGCTGTCAGCTGAGAACCTGTAAGCCTGTCAATGACGATGATCACGACTCGTCGTATACATTGAAGGAAAATAAGACTGCACATACCGCTCAATGAATGTTGAAGTCGACGTTTCTCTGTCGTCGTGGTGATAGGTCAAGCCTAGCCTGAGAAAGGGTCATGATTCTGCGGAAGACGACGGCGCGTTCCTCCAACCACACACGCCTTTTTCATTTCCCCAGTCCCGTCTTCGCCTAAGTTCCCCGTCTAAACGGCCAGTCGTAGACTGCAATTCCCAAGTTAAAGCCTGAGCGCTATGTATTGCTTTGACCCCAGGATCCATCGACAAGCCGTCTAACTTCAAGTTCAACCGCTTCGAGACCTCGAAAATCGTCCATTCTGACTCAAACGCGCCTCTTGCCCCTGACCTCGATTCATTTCGGAGTGGAAATTTCGAATTTGCGCTTCTCCCCAGCGGTTTTCAAGGAGTTTCGAGATCACGCAACGATTTAACGCGTAGCGATGTAGATGGCGGTTCGAGTTCATCGAGAGACGCGTTGTTCGATGACCACGGACGGTCATCGACGACGTTTTCCTCCACCGACCTGCTGCCAACGTACTTCGTTAAGACAGAAATGTTCCTCGCTCGTTCTATTCGCTCTGGTTCAAGTTGAGCGATATTAGTAACAAGATCGACTGTGACGTTGTTTTCGCCACTGCGTGCGACGAGTTCGCGCAAAACCAGCGTCAACACCAGAAGACTTTGCGATCTCCAGAAGGTACAATCTCGAAGAGAGAGGGACTATGGAGAGGAAATGGGAGAGGTAGAGGTTGGAGCGGAAGAAGAGGGGGCCCAGGGGGGTGAGGAGATGAGTTCGCCTTCAAGTTGCAGGTGGTGAGTTCGCCATATGTGCTCGTTTCCGTTCGGTTTCACTCACCAAAAGTAAACGAAAAAGACCAGAAAATGCCTCAGGAATCAAAGCTTGCGTGATTCATGAGACGCAGTCCCATGGATTCAAGGAAGGACCGTCATAGTACGGCAAGGAACCTGATGAACCAGACAAATGTGCGTTGCATTCACAAAATATTCCTCGACGAGCTGTGACCTTCATTTAGGTCACTTTATAGCCATACCTTCATCCTATTCTCCGCCCATCGACATACTTCTTGCGCCTTCTCGATTTGATCTCGCCTTCACTCGTCACGCAGAAGACGGATACAGGTTGTCACACAACTGCGTTCGGTACGTTATTGTCCCCTCGTCTTCTCATTTTCCAGCCTGACAATGACTTTTCAGCGCAGATTAAATGCAACCTAATAACCTTCACGTATGCCCATCTCAACATTTCAATATCTGACTGTGAACCCGACGATTTTAAAGGGGGACCCATACAACTAATGCTATACACTTCTCTCAACGACGCGTATTGCACCTCGGCATTCCTGGCAGGTCACTGCCCTCTTCGAAGGTGAAGAAAACATCTCAAACCGTCTCGTTCTCTGACTATTATCTATCCAGTTTCTTTTGTTGAAATGAACGGCGGAATGTGAGTTGGAGGACCCAAACGATTTCTCAAAGATGCGGACGTACATACAGATAGAAAGGTGCAGTGAGCCTGTATGAAGCTTCGCTTTGAAAGAAATATTCTAAATTTTGTCAGATTCAAGAACGAGACACATGCACGAGGTTAAATACAGCTTCAGCCGTAAGGACTTCTCGTCAATTGTCTACCAACCTCTTGGACGATCCCGACCATAATATGTTCTGGGAACGAAATGGACTTCGGGTGCGAAGAGCCTTAGGGCGTCACAATCTCCGCTGCCGGCACCTTCGAACTCTGGAATAGAAAGATAGCGAATATCTCTCGTAGCTTCAGAACGCAGACGATTTATGACGACTTTTGTTAAGGCTTTCAGCAGAGGCAACTGCGCGAATGTGACATAACGAGATTGAAACTTCATCGAATCGAGCAGAGGAAGCATCCAATTTCCGCTTTCATCCGGACACGCAAGCCCGGATAGAAATTGTGCATCTGCCTGAAATATCCATCAATAAAGATCGAGGTCAGCCCCCACTTTGAATAGAAATCGAGTCTGATTAACGACGTACATCGAGCTCTCCAAGACCAGCCGAAATAAATTCAAGATTCGGGAACATTTTATGGAGGAGGCTGGCTGTGACAGGACATTCCCTATCTTCTCTGGGGTCCATATCCGATGGAGGTATAGTTTGCAAGATGAGGGTGAAATGAGAGAGCGAAGGGCAATCCATCGCACCGAGCACGTCCAAAATGTTGCCTTTTGTGAACGACTTGAGGCAGAGATGCTTTAGCCGAGGGAACGAAAGGCGACGGCGCTTTCGAGCTTTCCCGGATGGCAGAGAGCTGAGGACGTTCGTGATCGTCAAGCTCGATAAATTGTTCGAACACAACGCCAACCGCGACTCCTGGAAAAGGGCATCGATATCCGACATCATTTCGCCCGAATCAAAGGATGACGGAATAATAGTCTCCAAGTTCGAAACGGAATGGAGAACGGAACGGAAGAGAGGTAGTAGACGAGGTGGTAGATGAGCCCTGATATGTGCCAACTCTGGTGGTGGCAAGCCTGTACCGCTTGCGTCTGTCGAAGCTCCTGCATACGCATGAAATGTCTCGTTAAATGTACTCCACGAATTCTCAACAAGTTGGAGGCGGTTGAGGCCGGCAAGTTTTTCCCCAAATTTCTCCACCAGTGATTTGATGACCTCCGAAGGCGAAACGGATGCTCTTGTTTCCCCGAATCCTGAGATGAAGACATCGTTCCATGGTTTATGGCGGATGCCTTCCAGAATTTCTGTTGTCTGCATTCCATCGGATAAATTAATCACGATCGTCGTCGACGGTCTCCCCACAATGTCATTGGTCTCCCTCGTTAAGTCTTGAAATGACATTACTCTCGGATGAGGCCCTAAATAGGGCCCAAACATCTGCACGTTCGCGTCTGCGCCGGATGTCTTGAGAAGACAAGGGATTTGGCGGTTAATTAGTTTCTTCCATTCATCGCTTGTATCATCATCGGCGAGTAGTTTCTGCAACGTCGTCCCACTATCAGCAGGATGATCGGGAAGGCGAGAGTCTTCGAGCCAGTATAGGTACGAGAATATATGCTCTATTATCTCGTTTGGAAGAGTTGGTAGGACTGATGGGGTACGAGACTCATCGATTTGCGCGGTGAGGTTCGATTTCTGAGTGGCAAGGGCGTTTGCTTCGTCTTGTTTATGTTGGGTTGCTCGTCTGAGAACCTCTAGCTGAATGCTGTTTACGTGCATCAACATACGGATTCTGTCCGATGCATCTCTTTGATCTTTGATGCTGGTAGGAACAAGTGGCGCGCAGCCATTGTTATCCATGAGAACACTGAGCTCTAAATTTCAGCCTCGCTCTGTGTCAGCTTCACGAGAACTCACGGATTATTGACAGCATCGACTTCACATCGAATTTCCGCAACCAAAGCGTCCACAGAATGGAGAAGTTCCTCGGTGCGTTGCGCACAAAAAGCTTCTATCGACCGATGACACGTCCACAGACCAGATAACTTAACGTCATTCGAGCTTCGTTCCATCTTTCCCGGAGTCCGCTTGCTAAAGTTGCATCTGCAATAGTGTACGTCAGCGGTATAAGAAGAGTAATACGGAACGTCGACGAGCTGATCGCGGTTCGAGTTCAAGGAACGAAAGCAGTGCTAGTGGATCTCGCGGTCACGACGCGCTGCGACGACAATGATTGACTGCTGGGAATAAATTTCCCTCCCTCCTACACTGGCACATTTCTCAGATGAAATCCAAGACAATACACTACATGTACCACCCTTGACGATGACCACGACCGTCTCCGTCACTATTGTAATGTATCGGAGTTTCTTTTTTCTTCTTTTAAACTATACTAGTAGAACAGGGATCGAAAGGTTTGAATTGGATGCGAGCACAAATGATGACGGAACGTACGAGGAGGGTAACATTAAGATTCCAGGTAAGAAGGTTTGCATCACTACACTGCTCGATGTAACTGTTACATGAAATCTGATCTTCACTAATGAAGATGTGTGCAACACTAAGTAGTGCCTAACTCGTTGATTGTTTACCAACTTCGTTCAGGAAACCAGTTATAATTTGCGTCGGGAATGAAATGAATTTCGGGCACGAAGAGCTTAAGGGCGTCACAACCCACACTTTCGGCGCCTATGAACTCTGGAATCGTCAGATAACGAATGTCGTTCACAGCGTCGGATCGCATGCGATTGAGCACCACGTCTGTCACTGCCCTCAGTAATGGCAAATGAGCCAGCGAGGCGCGATTGGTGCCAAATCTCATAGAATTGAGGAGAGGGAAAAACCAGCTCCCGCTCTCATCCGGACTGGCAAGATCTGTGAGGAATCGTGCGTCTTGCTGCCGATTATTAACCAATATCAACATAAGTTTTTTTGTGTAAAACAATTTGATGTAATGACGTACTTTGAGCTCCCCAAGGCTTGCTGATATATAGTTGAGGTGGGGGAATAGAATAGAGAGAGAGTTCGCCGAGATTCGACCAGTGGTCCCTTTGTTTGTTTGAGAGTTACCTCCCGGAATATCGGGAAGAACTAAGAGACTGAAATGGCGGAGAGAAGAGCATTCTACCGAAGAAAGGATGTTCGACACAATACTCTCGGGCAACGAGTTTAGGTCAAGTCGTTTGAGTTGGGGGAACAGAATGGGACGGCGTACTCGAGCCTGGGATCCACTGGGTAATGCTAAGGTCGGGCCTTGAGTGATTGTAAGGCTCGTCAGAGATTTTGAACATAACATCAACACTTGGAAGAGGTTTTCAACATCCGACGTCGGATCGATTGACTCGAATGTCATCGGAATGGTTGTCTCCAGGTCCGAAATGTTTGATGTAATGGGATGAAAAGTCGGCACAAGATGCAATGGCAAATAAGCGTTGAACGATGAGGCAAGCCCCTCAAGCCTTTTCGTTTCAGCGAAAGACGAGGCTTGATCGGGAGATCCTGCATCGTAAGTATTTGGAGAATTTTCATAGAAGGTGAGGCGGTCAAGACGAGCCATCTTGTCCCCGAAGCTTTGCAAGATGCCTTTCAGAACTTCCTTAGGCGTTGTAGATGACTCTGAATGTGCAAATACCGAGAAAAAAATGTCACGCCACGGTTTCTGGCGGATATTTTCCAACTCCTCCATGACTCCGAGCCCGTCAGACAAGCTTATGGAGACAATCGTTGACGGCCTTTCCAAAACGTCCTCCGGAATCTGATGTAAGTCTTGTAATCGCAGTATCCTTGGATGTGGTCCAAAGAAATTCGCAAACATCCTCCACTCCCTTTCAGTTCCCGAAGTCGTGAGAATACAAGGGAGCTGGTTATTTATGAAGGTCTTCCATTCTGGAGTGGTACCATCGTCAATGAGTCGCTGTAACGTAAAACCGTCTGCGGGGAAGTCCAAGTACCCCGGTAGCAATGAGTCTGTTTCTGACCAGTACAAATGCGCAAATATCTGACCCAGGATTTCGTTTGGGAGTGTCGGCAAAGGTATGGGACTGCGCCGTTCGTTGATCTGCCCCATGATCTTGGATTTCTCTATTTCGAGAGCTTCCAATGTTTCCTGCTTGTCCTGAACCACGCGCCTAAAGATCTCCAGCTGCATGCTGTTCATGTGCAGCAGCATACGGATTCTGTCTATGGAGATTCTCTGATCACTGATAAAGGAGTGCGCGTCTATTCGATCACTGCATCTTAGACGTCAGCCAGACTCATCAAACGAAGGCAAATTACACTCACGATCTGAAGGTTTCATCGATCTCGTTCCGCATGTCCTCGAACATGGTATCCACAAATTTTAGAAGAGCTTCGGTGCGTCGAGCACAGGAGGCCTCTACGGAACGTTTACACGTCCAAAGGTTCGACAACTCGAAACCTTTCAGATATCCTTCCATTTGATTGGATTGCCGTGGGTTTGAGCTAACTTGACTGAACCTTTGAATGACCTTTTTCAATATCCGTCAGGATACACACATAGATAACAGGAGACGAAGTTAGCACTTACTGCCCAGACAACGTCGGTTTGTACTCGCTCAACGTATTGAATCGTCGTCGTGGTTGTGGGTCAAGCCAAGTGTATGAGGCCTGAGAAATGACTATGCCACTGATCACGTAAAATGATGGCGCTTATCGAGTGCACGTTTAGGCGCCGTCACAATGAGCCCCTTTCAATCCACATGTAAACGTTCTGCGGTGAAAAATTAGCTCTACACGCACGACGTGACACAATGGTAGTAGTAGACAGTTCTAAAAGTTGCGCATTGTATTCTCTGGTAGCAACGGTCACTCGTAAAAAGCGCATGAAATTACAACGTCACCTTCCTCGAAGGCATTCTCTAAACGAAACATTAAGCGCGATGAAACGCCTGAATCTTCGCAAACAAAGACACTTTCTTTGTAAGAGACATGTGAATTGCATCTATTAAAAGAATCAAGAAAATATATACCTCACAAACTATGAACCCGACTCTGCAAATCTACCAGACAGTCCCGGGCTTATCTGAAGTCCATGCCTGCAACGAACCGCACCCCGGGTACGAAGAGCCTCAGAGCGTCGCAATCTGCGCTTTCCGCGCCCTTGAATTCCGGGAGAGACAGATAAGAGATGTTCTTCGCACCGGTGCTTCGCATACGATTGATCACCATCTTCGTCAAGGCTTTCAGCAGAGGCAACTGGTGTAGCGTGGCGTAACTGGGTTCAAAACTCATTGAATCAAGGAGAGGGAAGATCCAGTTTCCGCTTTCGTCAGGGTTTGCCAGGTCCGAGAGGAACTGAGCATCCTGCTAAAAAATTTCGAATCATAGTTAGTTTGGCGAAAAAAGAAACAGGTGATAACGTACGTCGAATTCTCCAAAGCCCACCGAGATGTATTCAAGATTAGGGAACAGATTATGAATAAATTTTGCTGAGTTACGACCATCGGACTCGGAGTTCGTGCGAAGTTGAGAAGAACATATCGAAAGCGCCGGGAATGTGCTGAGGGTGAAATGACGGAGTGAGGGACAATGCATCGCAGAAAGGATCTCCAGAACAATATCCTCGGTGAACGAACTGAGGCTGAGTTTGTTGAGTCGAGGGAATGAAATTTCACGGAGGCGCATTCGAGCCCGTGTTCTGCCAGGTGCTAGTATTGAGTTGTGATGGTTGACAATGGCCACGCTGGAAAGAGTGTTCGAACACAACACCAGCAACTGGAAACAGTGACCAATACCCAGCGCCCCAACGTCCGGGTCGTGGGCCATCAGGATAGTGGTCTCCAAATGCGAAATATTTGAGAGGATAGGATGAAATGCCGGTAAAAGGTGCGACGGCAAACTAGCATACGACAACTCGAGCTTGGACGCTTGCCCCTCCGATTCGTTTGCCTCGACCAAGGCCCGAGCGAGGAGAGTTGTGTCATATGTATTTGAGGACAGTTCGTAGAAAGTAAGGCGGTCGAGACCCGCTAACTTGTCTCCAAAGTTTTGTACGATACCTTTGATGGCTTCCATAGGCGCTGTTGATGAGCTTTCGTCCCCAAATTGCGCAATGAAAACGTTGCGCCACGGCTTGTGGCGGATGCTCTCCAAGTCTTCCATCATTTTCAACTTTTCGGACAGATTGACGACGATCGTCGTTGTTGGTCTTTCTAAAGCGCCTTCCAGATCCTCGTGTAAGTCTCGCACTGGTAATACTCTCGGATGAGGTCCAAAATGAGGTTCGAACGCCATCCATATTTCACTTATGCCGAACGTCGTGACAATGCAAGGAATTTGCTGATTGATGAGATTCTTCCACTCATCTGTTGTGTCACCGTCGTCCAGGAGCTTCTGTAACGTGGTTCTATTGTCGACGACGAGAAGGTCCGTGTACGCCAGCATAGGACGAAATTTTGACTCTGACCAATACAAGTGCGAGAATATTTTGGCCAAGATTTCGTTCGGAAGGTTTGGCGAAGGTGTTGGACAGTGTCGCTCCCATGCGATGATTTTAGATTCCTCTACGGCGAGTGCCTTTATCTCATCCTGTTTGTGTTGGACCGCGCGTCGAAAGATTTCTAGTTGCATGCTCTTCATATGCATCGAAGTACGGATTCCATCCACCGCAAGCCTACGATCTTTGATGCTAGCATCTTTGAATGATGCGCGCTCATCGCCATCAATCCAAGTACTGAGTCATTGTCGTTAGTCCAAAGCATCAAGCGCCAATGAAAATGCCCACAATTTCTGAGCATTATCGGCTTCATCCCGCATGTCTTCAAATAAGGCATCCACAAAATCGAGCACTGCTTCGGTACGTTGCGAACAGGACGCCTCAATCGAACGGCGACAGGTCCAAAGGCTCGATAACTTTAGAGCCTTTGGAGGGTGCTCCATCTGATACGCCTTCCTCTCCTGTGTCGTGGTCATGATTTGTGGTAGAGATAGTAGAACGACACGTACTTTACAGCACGTTTGCTGTATAGGCAATGCTGCAACGACGTGGTTGGGGGTAGATGATAAGCTTGAGGCCTGAGAAACGATCAAGGCTTCGCAAAGGACGACAGCGCCGAAATTTTACATCATGATTGAAACGTCGTCCCCATTTACCCGGCCTTCTCGAAACATACGTGCTGTCGCAAAGTCAACGTGTTTCAATAGCGAGGCCCTGATGACAATATTGAATTCAATGCAATTCTTTCAGAAAAAGGGAGGAAGGAAGAGCGACGCTCTGGCGAAGACTTGTTGAAGTCCTCGTGCATTTTTCCGCTTGAGATGTAGACTCTGCAAATTGCTGGCTGCGCTTCCAGATAGACCGTGATGCAAAAAAGTGCCGCTCGCTTCGTGAGATAGTGACAAAATGTGCGAAGTCTTGTCAGAACGTACGATTTGGGGGGAAAACTCTGATCCGTGAATATCTTTTCGACCTGGTGGCATGTCGGCGACTAAAGCTTTTAGAGTGGAGGCATTGGCTAGAGAACTGGAACTTTCTTCGCAATACCTTTCCACCTTCCTAGCCTTCCGAAGGGTGCTGTTGGACGTAGCGAAGCAAGTCGATGACTCCGAGTCGGACGGTTTCAAGAATCGTACCTTCAGAGTCCAATGTGGTCTTTGACTTCGAAGTGGAGATGGTCTTGGGTACAGATAAGTCATAGGTGTATGTGGAAAATCCTTGGGTGCTGGCGACAGTTCGACGCGTAGATGGTGGTCTGAAAGCAAGAAGGACCAAGTTGCCACGCGTCGAGACGCGTTGATGACCACAAACGACGACGCTGACGCATCTTTCGACCAACCACCATGCCGCCGACGTACTTTTGCTTCTGCTTCGCCAAACGTCCGAGGAATGGGGATGCTGCGTTTTCCAGGCGAAAAGATCTCTGATAGAGACAAAGCTGGAAGGTGGTGGGGGAGATTTACTGGTTGGTGAAAATTTTCAAGCTTCATCGACGTGTAAGTCGTGCGTGTGTTAATGTTACTTTCAAAAGTTTGTCATCTGAAAGCAAATGGAATTTATCCTCAAAACGTCTAGGAACAAGCTCGCACATAGTGCTGAGATTCGCAACCCAACGAAAGGATCGATTCCAGTGGGACCGACGAGGACGAACCTGACCTATGCGTTGCTACTTTTTGCCATCCACAAGCCGCACCCCTACAAACTGAAATTCTGTCTAGGTGTCGATCACAATAACTTCATCATCCCGTTTTGCCCTGTGTCTCCCCTTTTTGCGGATGAATTTCACGAGTTGAACCGCCCTCAGCACGTCACGCAGAAGACGGGTGGTTCTTTTTTTGGTTGCGTCAGAGATTCTTTCTTTTTCTTAGCTTTCGTCCGGCGTTGACTTTCATCGCAGTTTGATTGCGGACCTTCTCATTGAATTCTCTGAAACCTGCAATATCTTATTCCATCACCGACGACTGGTGAGCGGGAACCGCGATACATCCGAGGTGAAACACTGCACTTCACGAAACCTGTCGCAATTTACATTCATCGCAGGTGAAATCGAAGGATACGTCTTATACTATCCTGGACACTATCTTTTAACTCTAAAATTTCTTTCCCACAAATGATCTGGCGAAATGAGGTGGAGAGCCTGAACATGACTTCGGCGGCGAGGACATATGGCCAAGGTGAAGAGAAATCCCGAAGGCGGAAGAAGAGTCTTGATTACTGAAAGGTTTGAAGGCCGCACAAATTGCACGGAGTCAGCATTTTGGTAAACAAGACGCAAGTGAACTTACACCGTCAGCTCAGAACACATCTCTTCCACCATCTACCACCCGGACTGATGAGTAGATCCATGATTTGGTTCGCTAAAGAAATGAACTTCGGGTACGAAGAGCCTCAGGCAGTCCGAATCTCCGAGCTCCACTTCTCCAAAATCCGGGATTGAAAGGTAACGAATACTTTTCGTGTCATTGGACCGTAAACGATTTACGACGACCTTCAGCAACACTCTCAATAGAGGCATCTGCGTTAGCGAGGCTCTGCTGGAAAAGGATCGAAATTTCATCGAATTGAGCATCGGAAACATCCAATTCCCGTTTTCATCAGGACCTGTGAGGTCAGAGAGGAAGCGAGCATCCAACTGAATATAAAAGCGCAACATCAGCTTATGTTTTCGTTGAGTATAGTAGTCCAAAGTAGGGCGTACCTCAAGCGCTCCAAAGATCATTGAGATAAATTCAAGATTGGGGAATATATTATGGAGAAATTTGGCTGAAATAGGAGAATCTTTCCTTGGTGGATCGTTTTCCAACGGAGGCCATTGATACATGGTGAGAGTGAAATGAGAAAGTGCTGGACAGTCGATCGCTCCGAGTATATCCAGAATGTTGACATCTGTGAACGAGTTGAGGCGGAGGTGCTTAAGTCGAGGGAACGAGATATGGTAACGATCTCGAGGTTTGTTGGCTTCTAAAGCGCTTGTGCTGTTTGAGATCGTTAGGTTTGAAAGCGTGTTCGAGTACGGCGTCAAGGCTCGGAACAGGGTGTCGATGTCCAATAGCGCCCGGCCTGATTCAATGCAAGTCCGAATCGCGGTCTCTAGGATCGAGATACTCGTGAGCACGGGTCGGAAATTCGGTAGATGATGTGGAGGCAGATAAGCATGAGAAAGCCTTGCCATCAGCGCTTCCGTATCGCTTGTCTCTGTAGAAATCATGGTAGACGCAGTGTTAATATTGGCGAGTGTATTCGATGAGTTGTCGATGAGTTCGAGGCGGTCAAGATTCTTCAATTTCTCCCCAAAACTTTTCACGAGAGACTTTATAGCTTCGATAGACTCTGTAGGCGTTCGAGCCTGCCCGAGTTCCGCTATGAAGACATTGCGCCAGGTTTTCTGACGAATGATCTCTAGAACTTCTATCGCATGCATCCCGTCGGATAAATTCACCACGATTGTCGTCGACGGCCTCTCCACGATGCCCTCGGTATCTCTGTCAAGTCCGTGAATCGACAATATTTTCGGGTGAGGTCCCATATTGGGCCCGAAAAACCGCAGGATCTCATCTGCGCCCGGGCCGGAAGTCTTGAGAAGACAGGGGATTTGGTGGTTGATTAAGCTCTTCCATGCTTCACTCGTATCATCATCGGCGAGTAGTTTCTGCAACGTCGTCTCGTTGTCAGCAAGATAATCGGGATGCATGGGGAGTTTGTCGTCTTCGAGCCAGTAAAGAAAGGAGAATATATGCGCCATTATCTCGTTTGGAAGAGTTGGTAGGAATGAGGGGATACGATGCTCATCGACGTGCGCGGCGAGCTTCGCATTCTTGACTGCGAGCGCATCTGCTTCGTCACGCTTATGATGGGTTGCTCGTCTGAGGACCTCTAGCTGGATGCTGTTTATGTGCATCAACATACGAATCCTCTCCGCTGAATCCCTACAGTCCTCGGTGGTAGACGCATTACTCGGTAACCAACTGTCGTTAGCTAGGAGAACACAACTAATGGATTCTAAACGTCAGCGTCAATCTATCAGTGTCCTAGAACTTACGGACTCATGGCGTTCTCAAGCTCGCTTCGCATTTCGGAAAACATGGCGTCCACAGACTTGAGAAGCGCCTCAGCGTGTTGCGCGCAGAAGTCTTCAATCGACCGTTGACACGTCCAAAGGTCGGATAACTTGAAGTTGTTCGTGGAATGTTTCATTTTCTAAATCGACCCTGCTTATTGACTTTCGCTCTAAACGATGTTTGCAAGCGTACCTCTTTGATACCAGAGCCTATGTGTAGGTGTAGACCTTGAAATGTCGTCGTGTTGATCGTGGTTCAAGATCAAGTTGTGAAAGCAGTGCACGGGCGAGAGACGCGCTCTGAGCGCTGAGCGCTTCGCAAGGGTCAATCGATCATCTGGACTCCTTCGACAATGAAACCAACAAGAAATTTATTCCCTGGCTTTTTGGTAGCATGAGTAGTAGTCACAAGATACATTGCGTGACCCAAAGGATGAGGTGAACAGAATGGTGCAAGGTACGCATCGAGAGATACAAAAACTTGCACGTAATCAAAGGTTTCATAGTACGATGAACATAAGAGAGCTACCCGCCATAAAAAATGGAAACACAACTCTCCGATCGTCTACCAGTCTGATTGCTCGTAAGACTGGTCGGCAATGAACTGCATTTCGGGTACGAAGAGCCTCAGAGTGTCGCAATATGCGCTCTCTTCGCCAGAGAACTCTGGGACGGACAGACAACGGATCGCCTTCGTAGCATCAGATCGCGCTCGATTAATCACAACCTTTGCCAAAGCCTTCAGCAGAGGTATTTGAGCGGGTGAGAAAACAGTGGATTCAAATTTCATTGAATCGAGGGAGGGGAAGACCCATTTTCCGCTCTCGTTCGGGTTCGCGAGATCTGACAGGAATTGTTCGTCCTGCTGAGAAACAAGAGAATCGGAATTAGTTCGATTTTTCACATAGTACGTGACCAAACAAGACATACTTCGAGATTTCCAAAGCCTAGTGAAATATGTTCGATGTCAGGAATTATATTATGGAGAAAGATGGCTGAGATAGGATCGTTGGTTCCGCCGTCCGAATCGCCACTCAAAATAATATCACCCGGGGCGATAGGTGAAATATTAAGGGTTAAATGGCGGAGTGAAGGGCAGTCAATCGCAGTAAGGATGTCGACAACTATATTTTCGGCGGAGGAATCGATATTGAGTTTCTTAAGCTGGGAGAATGGAAGACGTTGGCGCACACGAGATCTGCTTGATGGTGTTGAGCTTTGACCGTTGATGAGAGTCATGCTCTGGAGTGTGCTTGAGCATAACGTCAACAAAAGCAAGAGGTCGTCAACGTTTGATGTTGGTATGCCGAAAACGTAATCCGTCGGGATTGTTGTCTCCAGATCGGAAATAGTAGAGAGGATAGGATGAAAAAGGGGAAGAAGATGCGATGGTAAGGAAGCATGAGGCAGTCTGCTAGTGAATTGTGACGCAAGTCCATCCGACTCGTTGTTCTCAATCGAAAGCGAGGCTTGGGCTTCGAAAAAACCTCCACCAAAAGCATTCTGAGGTGTTTCGTAAAACTCAAGGCTGTCGAGGTTTGCCAGTTTGTTCCCGAAGTTTTGTAAAATGCTCTTGGCAATTTTGAGGGCCACTGAAGATGATTTTGTGGACACAAATTCCGAGATGAGCACGTTGCGCCACGGTTTTAGTCTTATCTTCTCCAGATGTTCCACCACTCCGAGTCCTTCAAACAAATCGATGACAATTGTCGTTGACGGCCTACTCCAGACATCCTCGGAGTTCTCGTGCAAGTCGCTCATTGGTAAGACTCTGGGATGAGGACCAAACCGAGGCTCGAACAACCCCCATCTCCTTATATTTCCGAAATTCGTGATAGCGCAAGGAATCTGTTGGTTGATGAAGCCTTTCCACTCGACTGGTGTGTCACCATCGTCAACGAGGCGCTGTAATGTGGTTCTTCTGTCGAAGAAAGGATCAAAGAGCCCCGGCTGGGCGGCAGGGATTGCATCCGACCAGTATAGATGAGAGAATATTTGAGCCAGGACTTCGTTAGGAAGAGTTGACAAAGGTGTTGACCCTTGCTGGTCGTCAATGCGTGCGATAAGTCTATATTTCTCGGCCGCGAGTGCGCTTGACTCCTCCTGCTTGGTCTGAGCCGCGCGTCGGAAGATCTCCAGTTGCATGCTGTTTATATGCAGGAGCATACAGCTTCTGTCCACATCGCGTCTTTGTTCCTTGATGCTGTCGTTATCGAAAGCTACGACTTCAAGTTCATGGCGATCAATTTGAGATCTGAGTCTTTAATGTTAGACGAAGGCATCAATCGCTGGAAAAGGACGCTCACGATTTCAAAACGTTATCCATTTCGTTTCGCATTTCTTCGAACATCGCATCTACGAACTTGAGCAGCTCATCGGTGCGATCAGCACAGAATGCTTCGATCGACCGGTGACAGGTCCAAAGTCTTGACAACCTTTGGCTCTTCGGGCGGCGCTCCATCTTATTTGTACGAGTTCCTTGCCCGTGATGTTGGTCCTTTCCACAGACGAGGTCATGATGAAATTGTCGTAAACATAGATATACAGCACTTACAAACGCTGTCGCCTTCTTTTAGGGAGGTGCCCCAATGTCGTCGTCGCAGTCGTAGATGATGGTTGTATGGCAAGCCTGGAATCTGAAGCCTGAGAACGACGAGAACTCTGAAATGATTGACGGCGCCTCGAGAGCTCGATTAGACGCCCTCCCACATCCACTGGTCTCGCCAACCAAACTCACCGAGGTCAAGTTGGCGGCGCGAAGTTCGAGCTTCGACACCTCCGTATTCCTCTGCAAATTGAAGATATTGATACCAGGACGTTGACTTCGGAAATGAAATCGAAGAGTGATGTAGAGTCCGTTTGACATTTTTCTACATGGATTCTGAAGAGAAGCTAAGATCGAATTGAAGTTATCATGCTTTGAGTTCACTATATGAACCATACTCGGATTGATAAAGTGCTTCAGTGGTGTGTCATGCGCAGAAGTCCCCAATCGGTCATTGAAAGATACATTGCCAGTGCCTGAAGTTGGTCAACCTAAAATCATTCGGAAATCGTTTCATTTCTCTAGACACTTATTATCAGTTTTCTCCTTGAATGATATTCGCAAAGGCACCTTGTCATTCCTCGATCCGTCGACATATTGCTCGTGGTCTGAGATCAAGAGCGAATGCAGTGCTCGGGTAAGAGACGCGCGTTTCTTTTGTGCGCTTCGGGCCAACGACGACCCCGACAGCGGACCTCTCGACTGACCATCACATCTTCGAAGACTCCAAATTCATCTGTGCGATTTCAACGGTGAAACGAGTATCGACTACATGTCTCTTCGATGATGCTTTGAACCCTATGTGTCCTGAAGATTAAATGTACAAAATTACACGAGGTGAACACACTGGCGACGCGAAAGCTTCTACGCGATTAGTGCTTTCGTACGAAACGCGAAAGCGAGCTTTCGCCAAGATACAGGAGTGTATAGCTCGTTGATCATCCTGATTCATTCACCAACCTGGCTTTCTGCTCCAGCCATAGATCTCGCTTATACTAGGGATGAATTGCAGTTCGGGAACGAAGAGTTTCAGGGTGTCGCAATCTGCGCTTTCCGCATCCATAAAGCTTGGGATGGAAAGATATCGTATGCTTCTTGCAACGTCGGATAGCATTCGATTAACCACCACCTTCGCGACGGCCTTCAGCAGGGGTATCTGAGCCAGCGAAACGGTACTGGACCCGAATTTCATAGAATCGAGGAGAGGGAAGATCCAGTTTTCGCTTTCATCTGGGGCGGCAAGGTCCGAGAGGAATTGTGCGTCCTGCTGATGACGTTCCAAATCGATATCAGTTCGGTTTCTCATGCCAGTGGGACACATTTTAAGATTATGACCTACGTCGAAGTTTCCAAACGTCACCGAGATGTATTCAAGGTCGGGAAATAAACTGTGGAGCAAGGTGGCTGAAAGACGGCCGTCGGTTTTAAGGCTTCGTCGAATGCGACGAGGAACATCATCCCAGAACTCCGGTTCCAAGCAAATGGAAAGGGTGAAGTGGCGGAGTAGAGGACAATGCATCGCCGGAAGAATATTCAGAGCAATGGTTTCGACGAAGAAGTCGAGGACAAATCGCTCAAGTCGAGGGAATGAAAGGCGGCGCATTGGAATCAGCTTTCTGTCGCGTACTCCTAAGTTGTGGCCGTCCGAGATTTTCAAATTTGTAAGCGCATTCGAACACAACATCAAGACCTGCAGGACTTGACCAACACCCAATGTTTCATCGCCCGAGTCGCACAATGGAACAGTGGTCTCCAGCTCCGTGATATTTGAGAGAACGGGATGGAAAGTCGGCAAAAGACACAATGGCAAACGGGCATACGACGACTTGAACTTTGATGGAAGCTCCTGCAGCCTGGCCGATTCCATCAAGGACGTCGCTTGTACGATGAAATCATGATTGAGCGTGAAAGGGGAAACATTCGGAAAGCAGAGGCGGCCAAGATCGACGAGTTTGTCCCGAAATTTCTGCACGAAGCTCTTGAAGGCTTGCTCTAGCACCGCAGGCGAGTATGGAAATGTCGAAATGAAAACATTGTGCCAAGGCTTCTGACGAATACTCTCCAACTCTTCCATTACTTTCGAAATTTCAGCTAAGTTGATGAGGATTATCGTCGACGGCCTCTCGAAAACGTCCTCGAAGTCCTGGTGCGCGTCGAGCAACGGTAACATTCTTGGATGAGGCCCAAAATGCTTCAAATACATTGTCAAGTCTCCTCCGACGCCGAAGGTCGTGACAACACAAGGAATTTGCTTGTTGATAAAGTTCTTCCATTCGACTGGTGTGTCATCATCCTCCAAGAGTAGCTGTAAGGGATTTCTATCGTCGCCGGCGAGCAAATCTGGGAAGCCCGGGGTGCCCGAAGCCTTCCCAGACCAATATGAGTACGAGATGATTTGGGCCAGAATCTCGTTCGGAAAGTGTGGTAAGGGTGCTGGATCGCGTCGCTCGTTAGCCTGCGCGATGATCTTGGATTTCTCCGCTGCAAGCGCTTTCAATTCGTCTTGCTTTTTCTGGACCAGGCGTCTGGCGATCTCCAATTGCATGCCCTTCACATGCGTTAACATACGGATCCTGTCCACCGCAGACCTATGATCGATGTCGATATCATCATCAGATAGGGCGCGCTCGTCGCTACCAGTTTCGGCACTGAGTCTTGATCGTTAGTCTTATACACCAAACACCAGCAGCCGGCACTCACGATTTGAAGGCATTATCCATCTCTACTAGCATGTCTGCAAATGTGGAATCCACGAATTTGAGAAGCGCATCGGTGCGCTGCGTACAGGACGCTTCAATCGACCGATGACACGTCCAAAGGCTTGATAACTTGAACTTTCTTTTGGATGGGATTTGTTCCATCTGATTCGAGAGTATGTGCAACTTTGTTGAGGTCATGAGCTTGCACATACCAGAGCAGAGCATAGTACGTACATATTAGTATCCGTTATAGTAGCAGCGTCGTCCCTTCTGCGGATGGCCAGGATGAGGGCAGATGTCAAGCCTTGCGCCTGAGAAACGACTACGACACAGGAATATATGTACCGCCAAAGGCGCCGGCACCTTGATTGAGCACTTAGACGCCCTCCCTCTCGTTTCACCAATTGCGTCCATTCGTGCGCGTGAAATCGGTGCTGAGCGGATAGTGACAAGATCGGAGCGCCGAGTAACCATCCCTCCAAATGATAAGTACAGCGCATATCGCAGCTCCTACACTATACTTCGAGGGCCAACTTGAATCCACGAGGTCACCCAATGTGCCCAGTGCACGTCCTGATCCGATCGTTGTGATATTTCAATGTAAGATTTTTGAGATGGACGTCCAATGAAGAGAAAAGAATGCACCGCGAATAAAAGAAGGTTGAGCGAGCATTGACACCTTTTCTCCCAACGATGACTTGAGATTTGTATCCGATGCTGAACTCCTCGAAAGTCTCCGTCTCACCCTCCATTCCCGCCGTCCATCCATCTAAGGTCTCTCCGCCTGCAATCTCCTAGCTTTCGCCCTCGGCAGCTCATCCCATCGTCACATCCCTCTCCCTCTACAAGCCCAACGAGCACCCCAAGAACACGCCCATCTTCCCACCTATCTGCCCTTTTCGGACTGTACGTCATGTTCTCTTCGTCCTCCAACTTGGGAGCAACCCTCATCCTCGCCCCGCAGTAGTCATAAGCCTCCTCGTGTTCGTCCTTCAGTCGGAACGCCAAATCGGAGCCCATTATCCAAGTTTCCCCGCAGAAATCTGCGCGAAACTGAACTAGGAGATGTCGACGTCTAGGAGAAGGAGAAGGTTGTCTGGTTCGATGTCCCTATGCGCGATAAAGAGCTTATGGAGATACGCAACAACGCCCTCGACGAGTCCCCAACCAATTCAATTCGTGCGACATGCGCATGTCTCGCGAGGACGTCAGGATCGTTGTGAAGGCAGTATGCAGGATTATGACCCAAGACCCCGAGGGCGCCTCAAGCGAATCGAGCAACGAGGCGATATTGTGCTCCGAGGGCGGCTGCATCGCGCTCGAGCGCTCGAGCCTTTGTTCGCGGACCTTCTTCGCGATGAGTGTTTTGCGGTTGTGGATGGAGTCGCCCAATCGCGTTACATTGAGTATGTTCGTTGGCATCTGAGTCGTACTAGTAGATGGGTGCGGCATCGGCGAGGCGGAAGACGCGATCCGAGAAGAAGGACGTCACCTAGTAATGCGGCCCCATGGATCCATAACCTCGCCTCGCCTCTCCGCGATTGTAAATTTTGTATCGCTTCTGTCCAGGCTTCGAATCCTCGAGCTTCACGACCCGGGCCAGATTGAAGTGCCGTTCGCGGTTTGAGTCACTAAAGACGTTGTTTGTGGTCAGCGAGGGTGCAAAGCAAGCGTACCGACGTACGTTACAGTAGGGGTAACTTACTTCGCCTTCGCCATGTCCCAATGCGCCTTGGCTTCAGTATTGGGCGTCAATGTACTTGAAAAGAGCCGAACTCCTACATTGATGCCGATGGTTATTGCAGATATCGATATATTGATAGTCTAGTGAGATATGGAGGAATAGTCTGAGGTACTACGGTTCTCTTCAAATCGCTTGGGTTCAAGTTGACGAACTGCGGAGCGTTCAGCGGATGGAGTATCTTGTTGCGTTTGAGGTCGTCGCTCTTGAAGGACGTTCCAATGTTACAAAGGTGTCGTGCTACTTCTCCCTAAACTTCGAGCACGGCGCTCGCTGGTTACTTTGCGTTTAGTACTGTACACCGAAATGTAAGTTGCAGCAGGACATCAGACTTGGCGTCGTTAGAACCTTCACAAAGCAAGCCGATCAGAAAAGGAATCCAGCAAGACATTGACCAGGGGTACAACGACGCACCGGTTACTGAACCATTTCACGAGGACATGGCGGTAGAAGACAAGCTTGTCGTCGCGCAAAGCCGTGTCCACCTCTTCTGGGCGTGTCGCGTCGCGTCAAGGTACCGGTGACGAATCGCGTTGTCGTCGACGTCAAGAGTCGTTCTTGCTAGTATACTCGTAAGCACTCCTTGAGTTCGTTTACAGTAAAGCTAAGCTAAAGTCTCGAGAATGTATGCGTATTTCCCAGAAATTCATAAAGGGGCCACGAAATATCGACTCGACGTATATATGAAAGAGATAGATGCCTTCCAGGTCGTCTATGTGTATACGTACTAATAGCTATCCGCCATGAAGAATCGTCTGCTACACATCAAGGCAGCAAAGAAAACTCTATCCAAAACTCTAAGCAACATGTACGTGTACTGATATATCATCTCACTGCGTCTTCTTCGAAGAAGCTCCGGGGTATCGTTTGCCGTCTATTCCTGTAGGTAACACAGTAAGATAACGCGAATGAGAAAGAAAAAGGAGTAGAAAAACATACTAGATCGCATCACTTTCTTCTTCTCGCCTCGAAGCTCCTTCATATACGCCCCTCCGAAGTTGCGCACCGTCCGGGTGACGAAGAGCGTCGCGAGGAACACCGCACACGCCGCGCGCGCCGTCTCTGGTTCGAGTGCCTCTGCCGCCACGAGAGGTGGTTTCTCCGTTCCTCCTACACCTCCTGCACCCACGGAGGAAGCGAAAGAAGAAGAGGACGAGGAAGCAACGCAGAAAGAGAGGAGCAAAGCATGGAGGTCTGCCCAGAAAGGTTGGGCGTGCGTGAGGAGCGCGTAGAGCGCGGTGGTGAGCGGGGCGCACCAGAGGTCAGTGGTGGTCCATCCGAGGGCGCGGAGCTCGGCGGGGGTGGCGAGGGCGAAGCCCGTCGGCTGGAGCATGGAGAGGAGGTTGACGAAGAAGAACCCGCCGTTCGCTATCACCTGCGATACGTATCAGAATAAAGAACATAAATCAGATTTCTTTCATTCTTAAATTTATATAAAAAAAGATGAGACGGACCAGTGAAGATAAGATCAACGTCCACGGATTAGACGCAACAGCGGGTACAGCATGCGCGGTGACGACAGGCGGGATGAGCTGGCACAGGAGGAACGCGCGCGTAAGCCCATCGAGGAAGGACAAGGGGAGCTCGGTCTTGAAGGTGGAGGGCGGCACCCAGGACTCGGGCAGGCCGTCGACGAGCGCGGTGAGGGACGCGTAGAGCCCGGGCACGATGGGCGACGCGAGGAACGACGGCGGGATTCCGAGCCATGGACCTACACCAAAGAAAAAAAAACATAAGTTCAAACTTTTCTTTCTACGAACGGAGAGAAAGAAAGAAAGAAGACGACGCACACATGACAGACTCCCCGCCATAGACAGTGACGAGCACGACAGCGACGTTCTTCACCAAACTATACTCCTCCGCCTCCCCGCCTGCTCCTGCACCTCCTACGCCACTCACTCCTCCACCCACACGTTTCTCAGAGGCCGACGCCTCCCCACCCTGCGGACTCTCCGTAACCCTCCTCCTCACCCTTTGCCTTTGCAAATGCTGCACAACCCCCGCCTCGCGCATCTGGCGGAGGGCGACGCACAGCCGGAAGGCCGCGACGACGTCGAACGCGCTCACGGGCGAGCCCACCCAGGTGAAGGGCGCGATGGGCTGCAGCGCGAGGCGGTAGGCGGAGATGATGGGGCTCAGAAGTGCCGTGGATGTCGTCGAGGTGAGTAGAGACATGACGAGAGGGTTGGAGGAACGTCAACGTCGTCGTCGCTCGTTATCGTGCAGCGCGTCAACACCGTCAGAACGCGTGTCGTTTGAAGAGTGGTCCGTGCACGCTGCGATCTTCGTCCCTTGAACTCAAACCGCGATCTCATGATCATACACTTTGTTGACTCGCACTCAATCGCACTTGAATATATGAAGTAGAATCCCCGCCTCCGAGGTAGTGAATGTATTAAGGAGACAGTAGGACATACACGAAAACACACGAGTATCAGAAAGGTATCGACATAAGCACAGGACGACCAACAACCCCGTCCGAAAGGCAGCATACGAACGAGAAAGAGAGAACAGAGAGCGGATGCATACACAATTAGAACACGTAACGCGAACGGCGGGCATAAACGAAGAGCAGACAAAGTGGGGACGAAAAGAGAACCCAGTCTGCGGAAGCGCAGCTGGGACTTCAAAGACGATGACAATTGTTACTTCAAAAATCATCATCATCGACCTCCTCACCGCGCTTCTTCTTCGCCATGCGCTCCTTCTTGGCCTTACGCATCTCAGCCGACGTCAGCTTCTTCGTCTTCTTCACGTCGATCTTGTTGCCCATGGCATCGTATTGATCCTCTTCTTCGCCATCCTTCTTGTCGATCCTAGGTCCAGAGCCCTGGCCTTCTACCCAGTTGTGGCCGGAAGCCTCGAGGTGACCATCACGCATCGCCCAGACTCTGTGGAACATTATCAGTGATGACCTTTTATGAGACCCAGACTACACTCACTCCTTGCAAAGCGACTCAGAGAAGTCACGGTTGTGGGTGATGACGAGCACACCACCCTCGAAGACCTTGAGCGCCTCAATGAGCGCAGCGAGCGACTCACGATCGAGGTAGTCTAGAAAAAACACACATTAGATTCTCTTCAGAAAATATGGTTGTCAAATCACTCACTCGTAGGCTCGTCCATGCAAATGACGTGAGGACGACGCCAGGTGGCAGCACCGAGCACAATCTTGACCTTCTGACCACCGGACAGACCACGCATGGTGTTGTGCGAGACGAACTCGGGCTCGAGACCGAAGTCAGCGAAGTGAGACTCGATCTCGCGACGGACGAGAGGACGGAGGAGACCAAGGCGCTGAGCCTCACGGGTGTCGACCTCGATGACCTTCTTCTCGAAGCCGCGCTTGACGAGCTCATCACGGGGCAACCAGATGTTCTCGGATGACGAGAGGTTCTTGAACGAAACCTCGTACTCGTAGGACTGCTTGAGCTTCTTACGGGAGAGGATCTCCTCGATGAAGCGCTTCTGACCCTCAACGACGACGAGCGATCCGTCCTTCATCTTCTTCTCTTCCTCTGCGGTGACAACACGGTTCGCCTTCATCATATCCTCCAAATCCTCACCAGTCTGGTAACGCCACAACATGTACTCGAGAGGGGTCTTGTCGAGATGGTTATCAATGTGGTGGAAAGCGTGCTGAGCGACGTAACCGATGACCAAGTTCGGGTGCTTCCAGACCTCACCACCCTTGTTGGCTTCAGTGTCACCGACAAGCAACTTGACGAGCGTCGACTTTCCGGAACCGTTAGGACCAAGGACGGCAACACGAGACGACAACGAAACTTGGAGACTGATGTCGTGGAGCTGCTGGACGGGTGTACCAGGGTACTGGAAGCCGACCTTGCGCATCTTCAACAGACTCTTCTCCTTGGTCTTGACACCATCGAGGAGAGGGGGGTCGGGGAACTTGAAGGTGTAGTCGGACGCCGCCTGGAGAGTGTAGTACGACTTCGCCTCAGGAACGGCCTTGACGAATGCCTCGAGGTTGCCACGGTACCTCCTGAGCTTGAAGCGGTTGAGGTGGAGAACATCGGTGATGGTGTTGTTAAGGAAACCAGAGTCGTGCGAGACGATGACTAGAAAATGAATGTTAATACGGAAATTTCTACAACTATAAGAAGAATTAACGTACTCGAAGTGCAAGTCTTGAGGCTCGTAAGGTAGTTCTCGAGCCATGCGACGTTGACGACATCAAGATGGTTCGTCGGCTCATCGAGCAAAAGAATGTCGGCCTTGAAAAGCATCGCACGAGCAAGAGCGAGCTTCATCTTCCAACCACCCGAGAGACTGCCGATGGGCTGGCTCTGGCGCTCGTCCGAGAAACCGACGGACGCGAGTGTCTCGATGCACTCCTTCTCATCAGCCTGAATGCGCTTGTCGGAGATGATGAACTGAAGGACGGAAGTGTCTGCCTCCGAGCCATCGATATCGTGCTCAACGTAGAATGTGCGGACTTCATCTGGAGACGGGAAGCCTTCGACTTGGCTGTAAAGATAGACTGTCAGAAACGTGCATGTATGCATGAGCAGAAATCCCAACTTACCCGTTTGTGATCGCACGCATGAGAGTCGATTTACCGGTACCGTTCCTACCGCAGAGACCGTAGCGGTGACCGCGCTTGAGGCGGAGAGTCGCAGTGTTCAACAAGATCTTCGCACCGTAAGCCAAAGAGAACGTGCAGTTGCACAGGTCCTCGCCTTCCTCTTCATCCTCGTTGTCGCCAGTTTCGTCATCACCCTCGGTGGCAGAGCGGATCATGTACTCGCTCACGATGTCCTGGGGGTTGGGGGACGACCTAACGAGGCCCAAGAAGGGAGTGAGAGTCTGCCACTGGGGCGGCTCGAAGTTCTTGCTGTTGACCAAGTTCGCGGCGAGGCGGGAGACGTACGCGAGGGTGATGTCAGAAGCCGACGGAGCAGGGCTAGCACCGGCCTTCTTGTAGACAGTCACGAGCGAGCTAGCAAGCGAAGCAGGCTCGGCGAACTTGAGAGGAGGGAGATCGGTACCATCACTACCCTCGGGAACTTCACCGATCTGGCGGAGGGTGGCAATCGCCTTTCCGACGACACCACGAGCCTCAGGGTCACCAATGGTGTTCTCGACCTTCAAAAGACCCGGAAGGAGCTTGGGCAGGAAAGGACGCACGGTCGTCGCGGAGTCGACGAGCTTCGCCATGTTATCGGTGATTCTGAGAAATCGAAGGATCAGTATCGTCGACCGAACGTGCGAAAAGGATGAGCTCACACTGCGACTTTACGCTTGATAGCGGTGAGCTTCTCGGTAAGACCACGAGAAAGCAAAGGAACCATTAAAGAAAGCGTAGGGGAATCTACTTCAGAAACGAATGTGGTGGAGCCGAGGAGCTCGACGGTCTTGGGGACCTCCTCGACCGGATTAATCAAAGCTGTAATAAGAGCCGGAATAAAGCGTTCAATATCCTTGTTGGAAACCAATGCGCAAGCCTTGGTGAGCGATTCCTTCGCCGCCTTCTTGACATCGGCCTTGGTGTCCCACATAACCTCGGCGAGGACGGGGACGACATCAGGCATGAGCTTAGCAAGCTGAGTCGGCGTGCTGACCACCAACTGGTTGAGGATGGCGAGCGAGCCGGTCTTGATCTGCCACTTTCCAGCAGTCTTGATCTGTTCGAGAAGGGGAGGGAGCACAATCGCGCACGCCCACGGGTTCATGGCGGTAACATACTGCTTCACAGCATCGATCGCTGCCGTGCGGACAGCAGGCATCTTGTCGGCAAACGCCTCGAGGAGCGCAGCGAGGAGGCCAGAGTCGACGAACGTCGGCTCGAGGCCCTTGATCGCGGTCGCATCGGATGCGACGGCCTTGACGGCTTGAGCGGCGCCCTCACGCGCAGCGGGGGACTTTTTGTCGGCAAGAGCCTTGATGGTCGCGTCGGCGAAGCCAGCGGTGGCGAAGGCGGAAGGGCCTTCTTTTTTGACGAGTGCCACGAGCGCAGCATGAGCGGACTCACGGGCGGCCTTGTCAGACGCATATAGCGAGGAGACGTCGAAGGCAGCGCCGTCCTTGAGCTCGGCGGCGGCGGGGGCGTGCATCGCGGCTTTGAGATCAGCGGGCGATGGGATCGAAGTGGTGGAAGCAGCAGCAACAGCGGGCATTTCTAGAGAGGTCTACCATCGAAATCGACGATAAGCTGGCTGTCAACAACGACGAACGATGGGGACGACGCACCTTTTGATGTTGTCAAAAAAGATGATAAGACTTGAGAGGGCTTGTAGTCTATGTCTAGCGGTGCGCAAAGGACAAGGGACACTGAACACTCTAAGGTACTCTAAGCGGCCGGGAGGCCTGCCAAACGACTCGTCAGCGCTGTCCACGATGGCGACGACGTGCTCGACGACGCCGACGACGATGGCGACGCACCTTTCTAATGGATGAAAGAGAGAGAAAAGAGAAGGGTGGGAAAGAAAATTTAGTGCGAGCGATTCCCTTTATGTGTGAATGCTCTTGTCGGAGTTCCAACTTTGTCACCCCTTTCGGACATATGCAGTGCTCATTCGGGCTCGTTGGACCTCTCCATCCGGAAGTCACCCCACACGTTTTATTCATGAAAAACATATGGTCCCACTCGGGTTTCGCGAAATTGTAATACTACGGACCTTTGCCAGGCGCAGGGAGAACACACGAGAGCCATGCGCACACCCCAAAGGACATCATCAACTCAATTCACCTCAGAGAGAAAAGAAAAATTTGATTGCCTCGCAGCTCGCTAAGAAAATGCGGGGTAGCGTATAAGGTACCGACTACCCCACACCGGACTTCCATCCATATTCCGGCCAGACAGCGCACTAGCGTAGCGGCGATGCCAGCGCATTGTACGCTATCAGAATCATTCCCCCAGGTCTGCGAACTTGAGCGGGGTAAATGCCTGATGCAAAGAAACAAAGGAGAAGAAAGCCAGAACGCGAGAATCATTTGTTCGCTGTCAGTCAGCTGTCCTTTACACTCGGATAAAAGAGACACGTACATAACCGCCTGCCTCGTAGTGCTTGCTGTTCGCCTCGACCCAGTGCAGACGGAGCGCGTGCAGGAACGCCGAGAGCCCCTGTGAAAAGATCCATCAGCGAATCACATCAATGACAACGACAAGCACGTCCCGACTCTCACCTCCATCACGCACAAGATCCCGATCGTCGCGCCGAACCAAAAGAGCCCGACAATCACCAGACCGATCGTACCGGCGACTCCTGTCCACTGCAGCGCAATTCCCAACGTCATCCCCCACAACACTGCCGATAGCTGAGCATGCGCCAGCGACAACGCCCACAGTCGCAGATAACTCGCGGTGTGAGAGATACAGCCCAGGCAGAATTCGATTGTATGAATGACTTGGTGCACCACGACCTCGCTGAAATCATGCTCCTCCTAAAATTAACCGCAAATGAGAATCACAATGACTAACCATCGGAGGCGAACGTAAATGAAGAACACGCACCCCTTCTTCTTCCATATCCTGTGCGACGGCTTGTCCATTGCCTTCTTCTTCTGCACCAAGGTCTCCGCTCGTTCTCGGAGGCGCATCACCGTGGTCGGCCAGACCAATGTAGCCTTGACCATGTGTCTTCTGCATCTCCTTCCACTGCATGTACGGCTTTGTGATCAGCAACCACGGAATACATACGAACGCCAGGCCAAGCAGAATGAGCTGGATGCCAGCCTGGCCTGAATAGAACCTCTCTCCCGGCTCCACCGACCCGGGCTTGAGAATCATGTTGATCAGCATGTTCAGGAGCGATGGTGGGTTCATCGATGCCTTGCTCCAGTCCACGGACCACTTGTAGAGTATACAGAGAACGAGGTAACCAAAGATAGACTGAAGGAAAATCATCTGTGGGATGAAGTTGGCATAGATGTCCAAGATACGATGGAATCGCAGATGGTTAGGGATTTGAAGGCACAATGCGAACGTCATCTGAAAGAACGTCAACACCCAATCCATGAGAAACCCAATAGAATACAAACGTGGATCACACCCAGGACGATCGACATCTTCATCTTGTATGAATTCGTATAAATCAGGCCGTTCTCGGAGCCATGCCATGCAGGATCCAAGCCGAAAATGTAAACGTGCCCGTTGTTGACCGCCTCGATGGTCCCATTTCCACCCTGCTCTGGCCAATCCCATCCAGAATGGAAGAGATGAAGTGGCCATGAGAACAAGTCGTTGTACATGAGGCCCGTATAAACCGAAAACGCGCCCATGAGCAGAATAATGTATCGACCGCTTGAAGGATTATTTAGCTCGTGAAATAACTTCTGATGTAGACGGTCGCTTACAAGAAAAACATGCCAAAGATCTTCATTCAATACGTCAGAAGGCTGTACCAAAGGCAATTGTGATTTCGATAACGTACCTCGCCGAGGTCCATTCTCGCGAGCTTTCTTTCATACAAGATCATGGCCAATGCAGCGATGACGATGATGCTTCCGTGTCCAATATCACCGAACATGACCGCGAATAAGAAAGGGAACGTGATGACGGCGAAAAGGCCGGGATTGACTTCCTGGTATGTCGCGATACCATAGGCGTCCATAATCGCCTGGAAGCCTTCGGTGAATTTGTTTGTTCGAATGAATGTGGGTGGTTGCTTGTGAGTCTTGATTTCGTGCAAGATTGGGGCAACGTTGGTCCCAGACTCCTCCTATTGAAGTTGCCGTCAGCTATGATGCGTCGAATCTTGGACGACGTACTGACCGTAGCGTGCCTCAGCGCCAATTGGATACGAGGAATGTCCCTCGTCGGCACCCAGCCCTCCGCCAACAGAGTTTTCCTCCTCACATCGTAATTGCACAAGTTGAGCGTCTCGTAAATCAGCTTCTCCTTCCGTACGACGTCTTGCCATACCAACAAATGCTCGCCAATGGATCCGAGCTCCATCCTCCTATTGCGTCCCGTATTGTAGAGGACATTCGTCAAATCCTCCAAACGAGTCGAGACATCCCTCAAGGACTCCTCTCGCTTGTCTGCATTGGCATCGATTGGGTATAACGTTCCGCCCATGGACTCCGCCACCTTCCGAATCTTTGCCAGGAGTGCCTCTCCGTGCGCGAAGATGATGAAGACGTTCTTTCGCGTCTCCTTCCCCGTCGCTGGATCGACGAAAGGTTCTGCAATGTCTGCGTGGTTCATGTAAAGGTTTCCTCGGAGGACGCGCCAAAGGACACGCTCAAAACTGGGCATGCGTGAACGCTCTATCGTGCCCGCAACGAACCTGCAATAGGATTCTGTTGGGGTAAAGCAAGATCATTATTCAAATGAGAACGTACTCGAGGTCAAATCCTCCTGAAGCGTATTGACTCGCAACGTATTGACTTTCAGTATCATCGTGTTGGAGCAACGGTGCTGCACTGTCATCGAACGACGTTCGGATTTCGCCTTGGTGGCCTTCCGCCTTCCAAACGCAGCTTCAGTCATGACACTCGTACTTGAGCAACGGAAGCTATCCACGCACCTCCTTGAAGAATACCGCTGTCTCTCTCAAGACATGCCTAGCCTCAACTAACTCGACCAACCGCTCGCTCAACGTCGAGTAACTCTCATTCATCTGACTGAGCCGCGCTTCATGCGAAGTCAACGTCACGGATAACTCGTCGATTGACTGAGGTCCGCGAGGGCCGACTGTGATTATAGGTGCAGAATCGTATAGCGGCCTGATGGGAACCACGTCTTTCTCGTTCTCAATTTGAGTCTTGAAGAAATCGACGCGTCGGGTCATTTCGTCCACGCGGCGAATCTCAGCAACGTATGAGCGTTGAAAAGTGTTGACTTCAGGATTAAGCTACAACCAAGGATCCGTCAGCTTCTACGCAGAGAAGAGAGGCAATACGACGCACATCTTTGAATTGCATGTCCCCCAACTCTCCAAGTTCGTGGACCGTGTCATGAGCAACTTCCGTTGGAATAATGAGCTGAACGAGGCTCATCTGCTCCGAACCTGTGGCGAAGCCATTATTTCTACAGCAAGTGCCAAAGTATCACCAACTCACGAAAGAATGTCGGATAGTCGTCCGCCATCGTGTAAAGAGGTCGACGACGTCGAAAGCAAAGGTAATTTGCGCTCCTGTTGCCGTCGCTGCGACGAACCAACTGCGCCAAGTTTCGAACCCCGCCCGGCAAATGCCGTGAGGGTCGATTGCGGATTGATTCTCCCCAACTCTCACAGCTTTTCTCATGTCCAAACGCTCTCAACTCATTCGACTTCCTCGAACATTGAGTTCGCTGCTCAAGCGAACTGGATCTCGTAGACTGATAAAGAGAAGTGTAGCAAACTCGGGGCACTGTCCGACGGATTCAGACCCGGATGACAACTTGGTGATGTCCAATTCTATGACAATCGATATTACATCTCTCCCTCCCGAGTTGCTCGAAATTATATTTGAGCATGTTCTTCAAGACACCATCGCAGAAGAACGTGCGTTAACAGCACTGACATTGACCCACATCTGTAGTAGGTTTCGACAAATAACCATTGCATGCCCTCAACTATGGACATGCTTATGTCGAAGGCATGGTCGTCCTGGATTCTCTCTCATCAATGCTTGCATTGAGAGGAGCAGAAACTTCCCCCTGGATATTGTTCTCTACTTCTATCGTAGCACAGAGAATGAAGAAGAAATGGTGGTGGACCCTTTCATGATCGACATCGTCTTTCCTCTCCGCGCACGATGGCAGAGCTGCACCTTCCAAGCCGTCAGTGATCTTCCTCGTATTGAAGAATGGAGGGAATTTGATTCCTGGCCTTCACGAAGCCCTGCTGCTTTCCCAACTCTCACTGAGTTCTCCGTCAGACAAGAAATCTTCTCGCTGGAAATGTGGACATCTCTATTCCGATATCGCTCCGAACGTTATTTCCAAAAAGTCAACGAAGGGATTTTCCCGCAAGGCACTCCAGTTTATTCCATCAACTTGCACAATACATCCTTGGACGCTATTCCACCCAACCTTCTCCCCCAAATTACCAACTTGTCGTGCACATATATCCATTTCGTCCCTTCCCGCTTCAACAGTGTTGCGGACCTTGCGAGTGCAACATCATTAACTACCCTTCACCTCTCATACAATGATTGCTGTTTCAGAGGATGGAAGAACTACGTACCAATCACCGAACTTCCATCTGTGCGATCTGTGCACTACGAATTCATCCGTTGCACGAAGAAGGAAAAAGCATATCTTTGGAAGTCATTCAGTGTCTTGTACTTCCCGAACGCAACTTATTTGAGGATCGACACCGATATTGGAGACGAAGACAAAAAATTCACCGTCATCGCAGGCGTCAACATTACCCCGTACAGCTTCCTCGCCCCGAATCTCGTTCACCATCGTCGATATCCATCTCTAGAATCGTTGGAGATAAATATCGTGCCACGAAATCCTCCGGAATCTCAGAGGGCCAAAACTTCGCGGCCCAGTTTACTTCTCCCCCATTGCTGCGTCCCTTCTTTAAAGTCCCTCCGGATTCGCAGTTCCTGCGACTGGGACCTTGTGAGCTCCCTTCCAGAGGCGGAAAAAATACTCCCGCCTTATCTCGGAAATATGATGACCGCCCCGATAAACTTGGAGATGGTGACATTCGAACTCCCTCGCATCGATGGTGTCGTCTTGTGGACGATGAACCTTGCGCTAAAAATGCAGCGAACCCATTGCTGGAATCGATTCTCAAAGCTGCATGTTATTCGCAATGGGAAATTTGAGGTGATCTTGAGAGATGACATTCAAAATTGGTGTGACGCGGCTCTAAAAAGAGTGAGTTGTTCGTCATTATAAATTGTGTAGCACTTTCTAAGGATCATGACAGGCTTTCGAAAGCAAATGAGTTAGGCATTCGAATCACATACGAACGCAATGCACTTCCAGCATCGCAGAAGCCGATGATGGTATCCTTTTATCGCCTAAATGGGATGGGTGAGGTCGCATAGAATGAATGATAAAGTTGGAGATGACTTATTTGCACTGCTGGTATGCATTCGAAACGAATCTCGTGGGGTGTGAAGACAGTAAGAGTGTAAACATACAGAGAAAGAGTGTAGTCGAATTTTTGTATTTTCTATAGCGGGTTATACATGATGATCATTTGACGAGCTGATGCAACCGGACAGATTCAAGTCCCCATCATACAAGACTTCGGATGACAGAGGGAGAACTGGAAGAACGAAAGCCTTCTTTTCCTTGGTGTACACAAATATATCAGTCTTTGAAGTTTTAAACGTTGATCACAAAACTCACATGAAGATCATTCGGAGTATGTGGCAAAGTGGACGCAGATATTGCACTGGATGTGCAGCTAATGCGATCGGGCCCGCGTGGGGAGAACGAGAGTGGCTTCGTTGACGCTTCATTGCTCTTCGGGATGAACGTCACGATCGAGGACTTTTGTCGCAAGGACTCCCGAACATTGAGCCTGAAGTCAAAAAATGTGAGTGGAATTGCAGACACAAAAACACGACAGTGGCGGGTACATACGACGCCAAGAAAGCATTGGTATAGACTGACGAAACAGAATGAGTATCGCTTCATTAATTAAGCCAAGGGAATGCGCACTCTTCGATAGAGATAAGTAGAATACGAACGTGATCTCTGTCCTCGGTTTCAATGCGAACTGTTCCATGAAAGTCAGGAACCATGGGACTGAGGAAATAGTTTGGATGATACCGAAAGAAGACAGCCAATCGACCAAAGCCTATTTCCAATTTACAGTCAAATAATGTCCGAAAACGAAGTTAGATGAAGCTTACGTCGCGAACATGCCTGTATTGATAATGTACTTGCAGAGCGTATCAATAAGTCGATTTGTTCTGGATCGACTTGTGAGCGTTAAGTGACGGCGGTCCTAAGTGCTGACTGACCCATCAAAGCAACCGCTTCGCGACTTGTACAGGCAGAAACACAGTGTCGCGGCGATAGCTAAGTCAGAGAAGGCGGTCAAGGAAAAACTGGCAAAAATCTTCCACTAAAGTACGCGTCAGCAAAATCTCAGCATCAACCAGCGAAAATACGAGGCGAGTCTCACACTGGCAGTTTGTTCGCTGAGATTAACAGAGAGTGAGATCTTCATCCTAGGAGAAAAAATCAATAATGCGCGTTTCTCTGAAATTGAAGAAATTTACGTTGAAGTATCCGCAACTATGCATTGAGATGGTGTCAGCTTGCACTAAATTTGCTCGTGGGTGGACATACGAAGAGTAAGAACTACGTAATATTGTGAGAACGACAAGTCCACAATTAATAGCGATATCCTACATACCGAAAGCTGTGATAATGGTGATAGCCTCATAGAACATCAGTAATGACGGTCATATCGAAGCATTGTGCGCGACTCACCAAAGGGATGACACACAACAGACGTTTCCCACTCACTGGAATAAAAAAGAGTCAAGAATGAAGAGTGACCGAAAAAGCTTGAAACACTAACGAATGTAAGCTTTATAGGCGAAAAATCTATCTCAAATTAAAAAGATCCAATCATATTAACCACTGAGCACATACGCTCGAATAATTGTGTCGTTCACGACCTGCCCGATCGGAGTGAATCACAATGTTCTCTCAGAAATATCATTTCGCTTACGTTTACCAAGATAGACACCTTTGTAACAAGTTAGACACTTCCGTTATAGAAGATGAGAGACGCACCGGTAGTGACCTTGATTGAGGCAATGAGATCAGATACGTAGAACGAAGGTAAGAGCTTACCATGGATTTTCAGCGAGCTTCGTAAGGTCCGCAAACTGTTTGACGATGACGCTAATCATCGATCAGTTCCACCTGCATTCCTGATCCACGTCAATCGTTGAAAAACGTACATGTAGCCGTAATGAGCTACCAGCGCCATGTGGAGTGTATCCAAAATCCTGAATTTCAAATTTCAAATTTCGTGACGAAACGCGATTGGGGAAACTCACGTAACAATAACAACCTAACCGTAACCGAATAGTCGCGTTAATCAACTTGTATGTGAAGCTTGACAAACGTACCAGTAATTTGATCACTTTGCCATCTTCCTCACAACGGAAAAAGTAAAGCATCGCCTGAAGGAACGTCACACCATAAAATCTGATTAAATTGCAATGTATGAGTAAGAAAAAACTTCAAAAAGAAAAGAACTGGAACGCACGTTGCTGTTACGAGGCATCCAATGTACGTAGCACCGATAATTTCGTCTAAGAAACTCATTCTGATAGAAAGCGGAACGAGGGTTCTATCGCGAACTGGGCGGTCGAGGCGTGGTCAGTATATAAATGCCCGATGAGCGGATCCTTTGCTAGGGATTCCGAGACATGGTCGGAAGAATCTCAACGATCGGGACCATTTGAGACATTTCGGTGCCACCATGGTAGCTACGTAGTGAGCATTGAAAGAATACGATATCCGTGCACGAGAGCGTGGTATATGAGAGCGTAAAGTCAGTTCTCTTGAAGAATTTGCAGAGTATGTTCTCAGGCATCTTCGAGCATTGACGGTGACGAGAGAGCGGTGTTGGGGAATGACACGCGTCCAGCCGCAACTTGGACCTGAGACCAACTGCCAGGCTGTTCGCCAAGATTTAACCATCGAGTTAGGGGTTGAGGAATTCTCCGCATCGAGCTCCTTCATGCGGATTGAAGATTGCCTTCTTCAGGAGCAGCAAAATCCCATTTCTCTCCTTTCGACTTCGGGTCCTCAGTGTCTGCTGTTGAATGTTATGCTCGCTTCAACGTTGAACATTTTGTGACGTACACTGCTTAAGCTTTGGAGCTAGATATCCTAACACAGGCATCTCCATTCTTTGATTCCCTAGTAAGCATCTTGCCATCGAGATGGTCAACGCCGCGGTGAAATTTGTTTTGACATTGTACGAGGAGCGCCGCCACAATGCCGTGGTCGACATTGCGAGTCAAAGCTTCGCGGGCAGATATTTGTGAGAGCCTGTACGGAGAAAACCTATGAGAAGCTCACGGAATCCAAATTCACAGACTTACTCATAGAATGTAAGCGAAAAGAAGGATATACGGTACTCATCGTCACGGTTTTCTCGAGGAGAAAGATGCGAAGGTGTGGAAGACCGAGTTGACCGAAGCACAGCCACATAACGCTCCCCCCGTGGATTTCACCGTCAAAATGGTTATAGATCACCCCTTCTGAGGAGACGCTCTCATGCTCTTCTGTCCTTTAAGATGACTTTCCTCCCTCATACCTTCCTACAAATCTTCCGAGGAGATTCTCAGGATGTCGTCAAAGTCAAGCGACTCGGAGCCTGAGCGCTGGGAGCCAGAGCAATCCATGACCCTGGCGCTCTCGAAGGTTAGAGAATCTCTTTTAGTCTGCGCGTCGCTTTGAGTTACTATCAGTATCTTCTGCGGTTTGTGTACGCACTTTGCCGGAAAAATTTAATGACGAGTAATTATGGCATGGTAGTACGTGAAGACGATTTATCCTTGACGCCGCTGAACACATATTAAGGGGCAGTTATCGAGGTAGAAGGGAGATTAAGGCAGACTTACTTCTGTCTTTGTACCCGCAATGTTCCATGGATGGCAGCTCTGTTAATTTGTAAAAAGCACTCACCGGTCCACTCCACTGGCCAGAGGACATAATGTTTTTCTTCGCGTTTTTATTTTGGCCCCAATAGCTCCCGCATCCACCACCCTTAGTTTCTGACGGTAAATGGAGACAGCTCATCGGCCATATCGTTCCCCCGTCTATCGATCGTTCTGCCGTCGTAAACTGCGGGATCGAAAGTCTGTATCGGGGATTAGCGAATCTTTCTGAGGTGTTATAACAGCTGGTGGGTAACATCACATTTGCGGTGTCTTGAATCTTGACGTCGTTGGAAATTTTTGACTCTGGAGACAAGACAAGAGTCAATGTTACGGAGCATTGAACATCCAGTATGGAGAGGCGCTTCATGAGCTCCTAATATCCCAGGAGGTTCAGGAGGTGCATTTGGATGTACAAATCATGATTGCCTACCGACAAAGAGCCCGTACATGATGTTATCATGGAATAGCGTCAGCCTCAGAGTCGAAATCAATGCTCTTAAACTGCCCTTCGGCTCCCTCCGAGTTCAACGTTGAGGATCACGCAGGTGCTTCTCCTTGCACGCCACATAGATGTCCATGGTGTAAAGTTGTCGTTTTTATGAAACGCAACTTGGGGTAAAAATGGTTTGTAGTATTTGGATATTGCTCAACTTACACTGAGAGTGCGAGAGCTTCGGACGAAATTTCACGAAGTTTCTTCCGATAATATCGAGGTTCTGAGCTCGTCCGGCCTTACATAGGTCTTCGTGGCTCATCCCATTCGATTTGCTCGTCGCAATCTCCACTGCTCGCCGGCTATTTTTGAAGTTGCCTTGTAAGAATTTGACAAGATCAACTACAGCGCTTCGGGTGATTATCGCATCGTCAAGAAAGTATCGATTGAACACACACTCACCGTACGCGCTCCGCGTTGGATGTGACCCGGACGTTGGCGAAAAAACGACGATGTGCACAGAGGGGCCGAATCGGACAGACTTGAGAATTGCATTTGCCGCAAGGAAGTTCCCTCAAACTCTCGCGATTAGAGTCGAGATACGAGTCTTGAGCTGCTGTAGAAGCTGGATTTGTATGCAATGGGTTCGAAGAGCGAACCCCCACCAGGTTGCGACCTTTGAGATGGAGGAAGACGAAAAAAAATGTAAATCTGTGACGATGATCAACCAAAAGGATGGTCCGTGCGCACGCTTGCGTGGTCGACAGGGGCGGCGTCGATGCTTGTCACCATCACCGTGTCCAACTCAACAACTCAAGCACGTCGCCCTCGACGAACGCATCTCACCAGCTCTT
The DNA here is from genome assembly GCA_001020605.1 of Schizopora paradoxa. Lineage (NCBI taxonomy): Eukaryota > Fungi > Basidiomycota > Agaricomycetes > Hymenochaetales > Schizoporaceae > Schizopora > Schizopora paradoxa. The sequence continues at coordinate 55,085 of KQ085929.1, forward strand.
CTTTCTCCTCTGAAATCGAAACTTGGACTTCTCTGAATGAATGGACCGTCCACCTGAAGACTTGAACCGTAACTGCGGCTTCTTTGAGATTATGACTTCTATCAACGAAAAATGTCAGCTCGGGCTTCGAAATCGATATAGACAAGGAAATTCTATCAAAGATTATGGGGAAGGATCAATAATAAACATTGAATTATAATCACCTCGGTACGCCAAACGCCTCTATTTTCCCTAATATGTCACTGAAAGTGCTGTTGTTGTTATGTTTACTTGACCTTCAAGTTCAACATAGTAAAGCCGATATCTGGGACGACTTTGACATTTGACGCTCGGCATCTATGCAAGCATTTGCGCCATCCTTGACCGCCTTATGATCAAGTGACCCATTCATTAGCGTGTGCTTATGTCTGCTGTCGTTTAAGGGTTTTGAAGTTCCCGACCACTACTCCCGAACTCATCGGTTTCCGGGAGAAAGTAACTTGCCAAACTACCATGTTGGCTCGAGCCTCTCCAATGACGTCCAGAGCACGGAACATTCGAGATAGCGAGAGCACGCATGTCCGAACGACCCAACTCAAGACATTCACAAGGATGGAGCTGAGGCGTCGCCATGTCCGCGACATCTACAATCAGGCGCTGTTGATCTTAGCTTTCAACCTGCAGAGAAATCTTCGTGCAATGCACACACTGGGCGCTCGTGATCAGGTTTCCGCATAGCCTACTCGAAGGACCAACAATGTCTTCCGTAACGTCGTTTTGCGGCGTTTATCTTGACCCGAATGTCATCATGAGCATTTCAGGAAACGGTGCGTTGGTGCAGAATTTTTTATCCGTCTCTTGTCCATTTGCTGCCCTGTCTCAAAACGATATAAAAGACTGACTATCCCTCCCTTCAGTCAAGCACTCACTCCTTCGTCTCACAATGCCTGTGACTTTGTCGTCTAGAACCCAACACCTTACTCAATCTTCTCTCTTCAAGCCCACGTACGGCATTGACCTCTCTCTGAAGGAGCGGACAAAGCTGGTATACGACCGCGCCAGGGCAATTGCGAGGACCTACAGTACGTCTCCACAATGCTCGTCGTTACGAGAGAATCTTACGTTGCCGACAACCGTGCTCGTTTCCAGAACTAACGCCTCATGATGTGACTGCCTTGACGGAGAAATTCTGGGCCGTCACCGCCGACAACATCTTTGCAATCGACTCGTCAGCGATTATCTTGCTAACGATCCAATACAATCTCGCTGCGGGTACCCTCGCCCCCTTCGCAGAGCATCGGCCAGAGCTGCGCCCTCTTTTAGATCAGATGTTAAATTTCGACATTTCGTACGTTTTCCTCTCCAAATTCCTCGTCGCTTTCTAAGTGCTCCACATCCTACAGAGCACAGTTCCTCCTCACTGAGCTAGGTCATGGACTCGATGCCAGAAACCTTGAGACAACTGCAACACTCCTCCCATCAGGAGAATATGATTTACATACTCCCCGGCTCGAAGCGTCAAAGTAGGTCGAATTAATAATAACAGTTCCACGAGCCAAATCACTAATACTGCTGTTCTTCTAGGTATATGCCTCCGACCGGTGTAGTGGAAGGAATGGATCGCGTCGCAATCGTGATGGCTCGGCTCATTGTCGATGGAGATGACCGAGGCATACGACCTTTCGTCGTCTTGCTGTCTACGAACGGCCGTATGTGTGAAGGTGTGACGTCGAGGTTCGTACCGAATACCAACGCAAAACTCCCAATTTAGTAAAGAACTAACATTTTGACTTTTCATCCACAGACTTCTTCCAGGGAGACCCGGCACAGAAGCACTCGATCACGCAGTCACAAGATTCAATCACGTCCGCCTGCCTTCTTCTGCGCTTCTGGGGGATCACAAGAAGCCAACTGACTTTCGCGCTAATTTCATGTCATGCATCCATCGCGTCTCGATCGGCTCCCTCGCTGTATCACTCGTTGTAATCCCGTCTCTCTCCGTCTCCGCATACATTGCCGCGAAGTACAGCCTTCAACGGACTGTCGCCGTTGGCCCCGACTCGGCCAGCGGACCTCCAACACGAGCGCCCATATGGAATTTCAGAACGCAACAAATTCCCATCCTGCGTGCCTTTGCACAGGTCGAAGTCATGAAGGCGTTCGCAAACGAGGCAATCACGTCATACACGAACACAAAAACCTCCCTCGATCCCCGAACGCGAGCCGGTATAGCTTGTTGCGTGAAGGCATTCTTGGCACAACAAGGGGAAGGCAGTCTCTCAGCGCTTTCAGAACGCTGTGGTGCGCAAGGTCTCTTTAATTACAATCAAATTGCGTCGACACAAGTACGTGTCCATTCAAACTTCAGAGATATATTTCTATGCTGATGTATATAACATAGCTTGCTATTCGAGGAGCCATCGTTGCTGAAGGCGATGTCTTAGCTTTGTGCATCCGTGAGTACTGCAAAACTCTAGAGTATTATTTTCACCCTCAACTAATGTTTGATTCTCCCTGGCAGGCCTCGCTTCGGAACTCTTGATAGGCCGATACGAGCTGCCAGCTCCTCGTCATCCACGTTGTCTCCTCGCTCTACACGAGAAAGCATTCTTCGAGCGCTGCCGAGCGCTTCTCGCTTCCATCGGAGACCACCGCAGCGAATTATTCAACCAACGCATCCTTCCCTTATGTCGTCCTCTCATCGAAGCCATTTCCCATCGCATGGCGTACGAGGCTGCGCTCGACTCAGGGACAGTTCACAAACCCCTCCTTGATCTGTACGAAATTAGCGCGATTCGGCTGTACGGAGCTTGGTTCGCCGAGCAGCGGGAGCTCGAAATGGGTGTTTCGAGACAGCAGGAGCTCGAAGAGGCGGCGGTGACAGCGGCGGCCTCGCATATCTCGCAGTACATCGAGGCAAGTGACGCTAAGCTTTACGCTCAAGCGCCCATTCTGCACAAAGACAGTTTCGATACATTTATTGACGGTCTTAGAACCTCTGGCGATGCATTGAGACAGTCTGTGACTGATATAGGGATTGAGAGCCCGTTTATGCACATTTCCGCCAGACTGTAGGCACGCGTCATTCATTCTTTATTGTCATCGTTTGTTTGTTTAGTTGTTTCGCTCGTTTTTGACCTGTAGGCGGAATTTCTTCCTGTACTTTACCTTCTGTCGCATCTGCATACTTTGCTAAAGTCTCAGTATGCATATAAATCCCCATTAGCGTCACGTATTCTTAAAAATACTCATATATGGTACGTGTATGTTAGTATTTGTAAATGGCCATGGTACTTCGTCAATTGATACTATTCTAAAGTGAGAGACCAAGGCGTTGAAAAACATGACGAATAACAAAATATTACTGGCATTTGAACACCTCCAAATCCACGCTGCAATTCATTCCTACTGTTCAAATAAATTTTAGGGCGATTGACACTAGTACTGCTGGTTCGGTTGTTTGTTTATAGGCTGTAAAATACTTATGCTAAATTGTCCTGGGCTTCAGGCTCCCAATGAAAGTTGTTGATAACGAGACCCAGCACAAGACTCTTATTCACTCCTTGGTTCTGGTCAGTGCGGAGCATGCCTTGGACAGTCATCCAATAACTTGGCAATGACCATTAATTAGCCATCTGACATATCAGAAAGATATTGCAATGTCAGAGAAGTCCGACGGTCTAACAGTACAGATTTATAATATACGAATTACCACGGAACAATCCGTCTAATTACGAAATAAACCCTTCGAAGCCTTTCCCAGAAACTATGAATTGATCCCTTGAGTTGGTTCTGTTGGTTCTGGCAGAACTGGTACAGTGTAATCCCCAGTGCGCCAAAATCCCCTGTCCAATCAAATTGAGTAGTATCAAACCGACACAACACAAAGGAATAGTTTGGTGGAAATTGTTTATGTTGAATGATGCAATATAGTGTCATGAAAGGAAGTGCAAGAAAAGCAAGGAAGTAAAAAACTACCAAGCCCGCCAGATAGCAGAGTGTTTTGAAGAACCATAAAGCCTTCTGAATGACCCTTGTGAATGCCAACAAGAAGATAGTGAAAATTGCAAGGGCATTTGTGGATGTGGATATCATTGTGATAGACTGAATGGCCAATCCCTAGTGTGCCAAATAAGATGGAAAATATGGTCAAGCAGGTTTATGTCGTGTTATAGAATAAAGGACAGACCTGGCTTGTAGATGCACTTGTTGATAGGTATGTAAAGGCACAAAATCCAATTGAGAATAGCACACCAGACACTGTGAGGAGCAGAGGAGGGGTGAATTTGAACCAATTCTGCAAAAGTCGATAATCCAAGCTGCTTGACGAGCAGAGGTATTCAGGGGATTGGTGGACAAGGACCCCAAGTAAGCTATTTGTTGCAGAAGCTATACTGAATACCAGTGAAGCAAACCAACAGAGGTTTACTATTGTGGAGTGGATAGAATTGTTGGCAGATTGGAAGGAAAATTGGAGTGTTGTTGCTGTAATACTAGAGAAGAATATTGCCACAGTCGCAAAGTCCATGAATGAATTTCGAAAATGGTCTTGTTTCTTGATGAGATTTTCAAGTCCTGTTAAGAAATGATTAGTGCAATTAATACAGTCAATTTCTACATGCTTGAACTTGAAACTCACCTTCATTTACTTCTTGTGAGTTTAATTCTCTTCCAATTAGCTCCAAGACCAGCTCAAAGCTCCTTGAAAATTTCTCCTTTTCCCCCACAATCATTGCTATCTTCATATCTGTAGTGTAATCATTCAAAAGGTGGGAGGGTCCCATCTCATACTTGGCTTCTGACGTGCAGAAAGTAACAAGATTGTGTGTGGAAGCTTGACCATTGATCTTCTCTAGTTCAAGAAGTAGATTGGTGCATGTCTTCTGGAATTCTTCAATGACTTTAACCCTCCATTTCCACCGTTCAGCCCATTCTTGAACATCCTTCCACCAGAACTGCACCCTTGTCCAAGTTTGTCCCCATTCCTCTGGATGTTCTGCTTGATCATTTTCCATCCAGATGTAGTCGATATTGTTCCTATCCAGCCATCCCCCATCCCAAAACTCCAAATCCACCTGAATGAGTTTGGAGTTTTTGCCCTGTGATCCATATTCTCTACAGGCCATTCCAGTGATCCCCAGCTCATGCAACTGAACCTGAGCTCTTGTGCATGCCTCTCTTTCCTCCTCATTTGCATTCTCAATGGAGGGTCCACTGTGAGCAGATCTCCAACATTTTGGAATCTCCCAGAAATTGCCCTGTGAAATTTGCCTTCCTATTTCAGGTCCATCGGTCCAAATCTTTGATCTCTCCTCCACAGAGTGAGCTTGCACCCAGTCTTGCTCTTCCATAAGTGCTTGTTTTCTCAGTTCAGAACTTGAGAACAACCCCAGGACATGCTTGGCTTCTTTCCAGGCATCTGTTCTTCTCCACTCATTTTGTTCTATGCTTAGCCTCTCCTTCATTCTCCTTTGCACGTCCTTTGGAATATCGGGCCTACAGCATGGCCGGAAATCAAGTAGAGCGTGGAAAATGTTGCGAGCACTCTGAGTTACCAGATTCTTGCAGAGAATCAAAGTCCTCGAGTCAGTACGGAGTGTTGATGCTCTGCGCTCCAGTGCAGCAGCCTTAAGAGAATTAAAGATGAGTACGTTAAATTTTAGTAAGCGGTATTTGCATACCGCTTGGCAGAGTATTTTGTATTTCTTCTGCAGTCTTGAAGAATTTAAGTTCAGTGTAGGACAGACTCGGATAACAGCATTACATACTCTTTGATAGAAAGCTCATTCTTTGGTATTGATCCCTCAATATGATAGTCAAGCAGTCTTTAAAGCGCGGTCAGCTCCAGCTTTGAAATGTAGAAATCACTCGACTCGCTCATTCCTCATTCTCCATGCTGTGTATAAATTTCTCTCATTTTGACCGCGGTATTCTTCAAAAGTTGCATTTCGAGATCCCGTAGGAATCGTCAGGTCACTCAAAGAGAAGCATTTAGTCCGTTTTTTAAATCAAGGGATTAGATCTTTCCTTACAGGTGGAACGAAGCTTCGACTGCAAATTTTTTTTCGGTCATATTTTTTGCATACGAATCATTCCGTCCTAGAGGACCTTCGAGGGGCCTTTGCATAGACTTTGATTCCTGTGCCAGCGTGATCGGATCTGCGCCTGCGGCACTTATTTTACTGGAAGTTGCGAAACAAAACATTAACAAGGTCAGTGCGGAAAACCTGCACTTACAAGAAATTGTCGACAGCAGTCTTATATTCATCGCTGTCTCTACGAAAATCGTTAGGGTGGAGCGAGTTTTCAGCTTTGCGCTGGCCGGGGGTGTCGCATTCAGTTCCCGACCTAGGTCGCGTAAGTATTATCGTTTACTTGAAGGCCTTGAACTATTACAGCTCTGCCGCATCGCGAGCACCTAGAAGCTGCTCGTTGTCTTCATTTTGCAATGACTGGGGGTCTCGGTCACAAGTGGGCGCCAAATGCACAGAGGGCGTTCTAATGAGTGAACTATGAACGAGGCTTGAAACAAGGATTCGAAAAGTGGTCACATACGGTTCATTCGACACTTTCGTTTGTACTGGATGGGTGATCATGAGTGTTCGAGCAGCGTGGAGGGGTAGCTGGTGTATAGGCGTCTGAGTCTTGCGCGTACCCGCCCATATATGAGAAACATCCTGAATCGATTTATAGAACATTGGATGGCGTTTGCTAGCGCGCGCTCTGTCGGTTTGGTACGTGTACCGTAAACTGTGTCTTGGATTGGGTGAGTAGCCATAAAGACGCCCCCGTACAAATGTTTTGCGCCTCCATACCTTAAATCATAAAAAAGAGTACATCTCGTTCGATAGTCAAAGGACAGATAATTTCTGTTCGGAAGAAGATGGAGCTCGTGTCCGACGTCGCGTTGCTTTTTAGATTAAATGTCTAAGCATCGACATTCGCATTGTTCGAAATTGAATCCGGCGCTCGGAGAAAGCGACGACAGCGGGTCACCCCAACATATCCCAACGTATGCGACTTCTTGATTGATACCGCGAAGCATTGTGAGTACCTGGCAGACCGCAGCCACCCTATTTCCCATACACACTATAGACGTACTTGATCTCTCAAACTTTGGACGCCGTAGACGTATAAGACACGTATTAGCAAGGTGTTGTGCTGCCGTAGCTGCGATGTCTCGCTTCAAGCGTTATGGCATCATGGTGAGAATGATACTGAAAGGCGAACGGATTAATGACAAAGGTTATCTATGACATCAAACCTTCCCTTGACCAAATCATCAGAGGCGCCCGGTGTAAGATCCTGCTCAAATAGGCAGAAGCAATGACGTTTTTGCTGAGGCATCTATTGTGTTATCTGAGAAGAATGTCAGTCATTGGAAGGGGAAATGACTCGCAATTAAAGATAACACATAACTTGATAAATTCACGATGCACGTTACGATTCGAAGTTCAATCTGCAGAATAGTCTTTCCCCCGTCACCGCGCCACCTTTTCTTGTAAAATGTATCGTACGTAAGAGTTCTTTGAGAATATGAAGGAATTACCTCTTGTGTTATTGACTGGATGATTGCGTACCAAAAGATCCAGATCGGCCGCTTTCTCTGATAAGGTCGTCATATACTTACCGCATCGTTTTCCTCTGAGACATTAAATTAGATTTACCCGTGAAACCTATATCGTCACCGACATCGCAAAACGAGTCAGAACACTATTTAGGCAGTCTCTAACCCTATGACTTACAGTTGAATTGGTACTCCATCAAAGAGACGAATAAGGCAGTCAAGCGAAACATACTTGAGATTCGGATACGACGGCCTTACATGTAACAACTATCTTATTTTAGTTGAGGGCGCGTATTCTATGATAAATGAGTGGCTTACTGAAACTCCCAATTCAACGCCCATCGCCGAGATTGTAAGGCGAAGAAAGATGTTCCGGACTACTTGCAAGAAGAACACTTCGAGGAGGTTCAGCACTTGATTAGTGCACGTTGTCTTCCCAGCGATGTTCCTACTAGTATCAGACGGACAACCCAATTGAGAGCCTCGGAAAGGTGCATCCGAATTTCTACAAATCAGGAAGCATGAAAAGGGAGCCGATGTGTACTTTTTCGCCCCTAACTAACAAACGATGAGGCTTCTTTACATTAGGAATAATTCGGTCACATAAATTTGGATTGACTTACTGGGGCGATTCCAGTGATATCGTACTAAAGAATGGCACCGTCGTCGACGGCATCTTAAATTTTACTTAATCAAGTGAGCTGAGAAGAAACGAACGTCGAAAACACAAATTCAATTATATAAAGTAAGCTCACAAGTGTTTGCATCGGGCCTAAACTTCGTCTTCGGTATACTTCGCTGGCACTTCAGTTACAAACGGCACCCAGACCTGATTTAAACGACCATTTACCAGTAAAGAAGGAAAATACAATTTGATAAGTGGTAGAAAACGTACCCAGGACCCCTAGCGGGTATGCACATGAAAACAATATTCCTATAATTACCCTTAAAGTACCTGTCAGACAACACAGAAAGGCGTCCCCTTTAAATTTAAATCGAAATAAATCAACCAAATAATCAGGTGTTAGCCGTTTCGTTGAAACTTGCGGAAATGACGCACCTGATACACCTCTTCCTGACCGCTGCTTCGCAGAAGTGCAAGATGGACAGGATGAGGGCTGGCGGGTGATTCATCACGGCATGTTGCACGCCGTCCCCGGCCGTTTCGCGTTCTTTTCATGTATGCGCACCTAGACGCTTCGTTAGTGATCATAGATAGCCACAGAACGAACCAAGTTTGACCAGAAACGACCTGAGATATAGGTGAAATACCTGCTGCACCATATGTGCTGCAACACGACCATAATCTTTATCGAACCGTGTTAATATGAGACCGAGAATGAAATCTACGTACCTGAGACCCCTCAGAGGTGCCTTTATCCGGGCAGATTGGGAGCCCTACAGCGAAGCGGCGGGCGGGGACACTGCAGCAGCGAGCGGGGCGGGAGACGACGTCGGGGTCTGTCATTGTCAAGGACGGCGACGGCGATGGCGGGGAGCATGGTTGATGCTGCGGGGGAACGGCGGCGGACCCTGCGAGACATTGCCGAGGGTCCCCGCCTGACTTGTGTAGCCTTGCTGAGCCGTGGACTGTGGACTGTGGACCGAAACCGTGGGGCAAGACTTGCCAGATGGCACACTTGTCGTTGACATCGTACTCCTCTCGACGCTCACGCATCCCGGATCACAGACATCACGCAAAATAGCTCGTAGAACGACGCCGACGTAGGATGGTAGAGGGATGGCTTAAAAGGTTACTGGTCATCGGGTACTGGGAGATGTAAGGAAAGACGTATCTGGACACTTAATGGAAGGGAAATGGGAGCGTGAATCTCGTCTTGTTTATTGATCATAGAGATTCGAAGCATAAGATGGTGGCAAATGACTACCAATTCAAGCACTTTCGCAAAAGGGAGGGAATTGACGACGAGAGGATGCGAGGCAAAGATGTCGAGGATGGTGGATGCAATCATTGCAATGTGGTGATCTTTTTAATAAGTTTTTGAGCCTTCGACAATAGCGTAAGTCCTCATACATCGATATCTCTCGTACAGAGGACGAAGGGACTCACCGACGTCTCCGCTATCTCCTTCATCCCTCGAACCTCTCCCAGTAGAACCAGTGTCTCCCACTGCCACGTTCAGTACCCCGAAGCAAAGACACAGACAAAGGTAATCTTTCCTTGTTAACGTCTCCGTCTCCGTAATGCTCGAAAGCCCAGGAACAAGTGGTTGACGTGCCCGGAGAGATAAAGAGCGAAGTTCAGAGGCAGCACCGACGATGAAGGAGGTCGGAAGGTAATACAATCCACGTCTTGAGTTACTGAAGACGTACCGGTACTCGGTTAGGCAATATGACCGGCGGTCTATGGTCTACGGTCTACGGTTCACAGTCCACAGTCCACGCGGGCGACCACACGTTCGGGAACAGGACCCCGATAATGCCTATGGAACCGTGATCCGGGACGGACAGTTTTTTTTTTGAAAATTTGTGTATCAGCCTAAGGCCAAAAACGGACAGATTTTGGCCGATTTTGGTCAACTCCCTGATCCGTTTGACGAACCTACAGTACTGAGCGCTGATCCCCTGGCCGACAATCAATCGATCGATCGATCGAACGGACGGGTCGAGGCCGGCTTGAGCTGGTCCAACCGCCCTCGGGGAGGTAATGGTCGCGACTCGGGACCATCTTGGCCTCAAAAGTCGAAGTTGAGGTTGCGTTCGGGCACAAATGTTTGAAGGCACTTGGGCGAAATTTTTGGAAAATAGGCGGAAAAACCGAAAAAATTGAACCCTGATTTGGCGGACAATTTCGGTCAACCACGGGTTACCCAGGTCCGAAACGGACAAATTTGGGGCTCGAGCGCAAGATTTTGGTGAACAAAATTGCCTCGGTAGGGGTACGGGAACTACATGTACCCGAAACCGTCGAGAAAAGCGTACGACGGATCATCGATCACCGGTCCGTCGTCGTAAATATACCGTGGAAGTGTGGAAGCTTAGGTAATAGGCGCCCCAACCCCAACAGGTTGAACACAAGATCATTCAAGCAGGACCAGCGTCTCCCGTAATACGTACACTCTTCTTAATCTTGGAGCGCCCACGTTAACTTTGTCCCAACAATCAAATATTTACCTCGCCGTTCAATGTTCGCCTCACGAACCAACGAATCTTCCAGCTTGTTTACTATGACAAACTCTCGAAGAATGGATCCGAGTCGCTAAAGAAGAGACAACGGGGTATCGCTGTGGAATGCTGCGAGCAGGTGTTTGGATGGTGGTTCGGAAGGGCCTAGGAAGCGCTCGCGATCTGCAATCACACTTGTTCGTCCTCGTCTCTTTCGTCGCCAGAATCCGTTAGATTTATGATGATTATGATGCTCGTCAATATTGCTGCGTGCCGACTTACACAGATACATCAAGGCTGTCGATGTTGCAAGATTCGACGCTTCTAAACTTCAAAAAGCTCGGAAGTATGCATGGTGGTACCTTGATTCAAACGATTTTGAGGATTTCAACTCGCTCCTCTTGGATCAAGGGTCCAGAACTGTTCCTATGACAACTCCTTACCGATTGGCGTTTATCAAGGCGGAAACGTCTAGCGAATATGCACTATCGTGCAATTAGGAAGCACCCTACAAGATTCACGCTCTTGCAGCTCCTCCGATGTTGAAAAAGCCTCTCGAAAAACGCTCCAGAAAACTTTGCTGCGCAGTGCAGCCTTGCACGGCGTTCCCTGCCATTTTTTGGCCGTATCAAGAAACCATCTCCGATCTATGCGTCTTCAGATCGTGCCGATGGCCGTCTGTCTCAGGTTTCCTTTGCATATATCAGACGACCAAGGGGGATGCGGTGACTGACGAATCGCTATTGTTCTTTCCGTCTTTCTACCTCTCGTTTGGACCGAGAACTTGGCGCACGGTTAAAGTCTACGCATATATAAGACAGCCTGATCCGCAGGCCAGGCAAGCCACCCCATCCTTGCCAAACAACAACAAACCCAAGTCGCAAAATGCAGTTCAGAGCTACGAAATCCAAAACCTGTGAGCCGTTTTGTCCACTATAGCCGGACTCTGCTTCTGATCTTCATCCTTCCTTGTAGGGATCGACATCCTAGAAATGTGTTCGTTCTGTCCCCTCCCTAAGGAGTTGCGAGTGAATAACTGTTCAATCGCATCTGTTAGATGTCGGAAGAAAGAGGATCGATTTTAACACATACACGTACGGACCTCCAGATGATCCTATGTGGGGATCTGTCTGCTTCAGTGAGTGTCTCAAGTTACAAATGGAAAACATTTGTTGAGAAACTTCGCCTTTCAGTTGACGGTGTCCAATATTGCGTAAGTATGAGTCGATTTGAAATGCATTCATTGACGTTTAACTTTGAAACACTCCAGCCTGAGGATGGCAGCGGACGTACCGAAAGTGAAGCGAAGAATTCGGCCAGCAGGAAGACGTACAACTATCTGCGTGGGGCTCAACACTGATGGGCGCACACAGTTCTTCCTTCCTCCTCAACTCAGCAAAGAAATAATGTAAAGTATCAAGCGCAAATTAAAGGTCGCATCTCGAAGAATTCTCCCCCGCCTGTTTTTCAACAAATCGGACCATCCACGGTATTATCCACGCGGGTGCTCATCAAGAAGGATATCACTGGAAAGCGACTTTTTGGCGCCACAGGTCCGAAATATCCTTACCAAGGACCTTTGAGAACGACGCAAAATTGCAACTCTCCTTTTCCATTTGTTAGACATGGGACTCATGATTCTTGAAGACCGAGCGGACCCGCGCCCGCAGCGGGTGTTCTGAGGCTTGATCACTCTGGCGTTGTCGTATATGTCGCCAACCTCTTTGAAACGAAGAAGTCTACATTTTCTCCCCCTTCATATCAAAATTCGGCGGCTTCTGCTTCGAGAAGCCACGGATCGTCCGTTCGAAGGCTCGCATCGCGACTGCGGCTTCTTTGGCTTTTTTACTTCTCTCGCGCTTCATCCTCGCCACGACAGAACTTCCTCGCGGCGCTTAGAGACGAACATACGCGCCGCGAAGCTTAGGCGCTTGCTACGTTCGAGTGGCACTACCACAGCTACTGTTCGGCCAAATAAATGGTCCCGAATGCCCGGAACGCAGGACCTTGCAAGATCAAAACCCTCATCATCTCATTAATATTGTCGCTCATTTTCTCGATTTGCGATTTTATCGAAGTCTTGGCTGTAGGGGGACAACAGTCGATTAACGTGAGATCTTAGCGCTTCGCGCGTAAAGTACTGACTCATCTCTCATCCAGCTCATCCTTCGGTAGTTTTCCGCCGCGTCGTTCTTGTCAGTGGTACTATCGTCTTTGCACCTGTAGCTCGGCGCTCCGAGCAACGCGCTTAAATTTCCTTGATGGTCGTCTTGGGTGTCGCGGTGACCCTCATGAGAATTTACAGACTGCGGTACTGGTATGTTGCCCTTCTGAAATTTCTTATAATTTTCTCTCGATTCACCACTTTCCTACATGTAGGAGGCGTCTCCTCGACGACTCATCTCGTCGACTTGAGAGCAAATCTTTGACAACAGTTGCGGACTCGGAAATAAACTCACTCGTCTTGATTTTTAGGTAGAAAGCCGGAAGATCCTCTGACGTAGGTGGATCGTGGACTCGGATCGTCAGTGACGATGACATGGCGTTTGAAGTGTGGGTGACTTCGATGCAAAAATAAACGGCGCTTTTCGCGCCATATTCATGCTGATCACTTCCAATTAGGAACATGGGCGCCAAACATTTGAAACGGATCTTCCACGTTTTGAACGATGCTTTCTCGTCTTTTTAACTTTCGGTACTACAGTAAGCTCCAAAACCGAATACGTTGCATTATCATCACTCAACACTGTTTGCTATCCTGTAGGATCACGTCGAAATCTCTAGAGAACCCACTGTATCCACCGTGGAATTCGATGAAACACTCTCGACAACTCTAAATCACGTCAAGGCGTGGCGTTCAGCATCCTCACTGGTATTTGCACGTGGTGAGAAGCGATACCACGTCCAGCGCGTATAAAAGGGCGGCTCGCACACGTCTTGGATAGAACTGCGATTCTCATTCGTCGTCGACTGCGGTCGACGATGTTTTCGTCCTTGTCGCACAAAAGTCAACGCCTCCTTCAGACCCAGCTCTTCAAACCACGGTTCGAAGACGTACCGTTGAAAGATCGCACGAAACTGATTTACGCGCGGACAAGAGCGCTTGCGAATGTCTACAGTGCGCCCAACAGCTTTCTTTTTGTTGTCACATAAACCACGCTCTCCTTGCAGATATAAATCTCGGCGATGTCACTAATCTCACGGAAAAGTTTTGGGAATCGACTGCCGACCACATGTGTGCGGTCGACCTCCCAGCAGTCATTCTACTTTCAATGCAATACAATCTGGTTGCTGGAACTTTAGCGCCTTACGCAGAGTCTCGACCAGATTTACGCCCGCTCCTCGATCGGATTTTAAATTATGAGGTCTTGTGAGTACTTTCCAAGAACAACGTTCTGACATTCGGATTTATATTTGCTCTCGACTAGAGGATCGTTTCTGTTAACCGAGATTGCGCATGGACTCGACGCAAAGAATTTAGAAACTACGGCTCGACTTCTCCCATCTGGTGACTACGACTTGCACTCTCCTCGATTCGAAGCTTCGAAGTAAGAGTTCTTATCCATGTCATATTCATCAGCAATGTATTCAGACTAAATTCAATTTCAGGTTTATGCCACCAAGCGGCGTGGTAGAAGGCCTGGATCGTGTAGCCATCGTTTTTGCTCGTCTTCTTGTCCAAGGAGAGGATCGAGGCATAAGGCCTTTCGTCGTCTATCTATCGAAGAATGGACGAATGTGCAAAGGCGTTACATCAAGGTTCTTTTTGAATTTATTTGCACGAAAAATCCTAGTCTCATTATTTTTGTCAGGCTAATGCCCGGAAGACCTGGCTCGGAAGCACTCGACCACTCAATTACGACGTTCACTCGCGTGCGTCTTCCACGAACTGCTCTACTGGGAAGCCACGACCGGCCCGCCAACGACAGAGACAATTTCCTCTCTTGCATACATCGAGTTTCGATCGGCTCCATTGCTGTCTCCCTCATGTCAATCCCGACGCTATCTGTCTCGACGTTCATTGCAGCGAAATACAGTCTCCAAAGAACTGTGACGTCGAATTCTTCAGAGCAAGTGCCTATATGGAGCTTCCGTACCCAGCAAATTCCTATCATCCGCGCTTATGCGCTTCTGGCGGTCATGAAGTCCTTCGCTCGGGAGGTCATCGCGATGTATACACGGCCTGGAATCGACTCGACTGTGAAATCGGCTTTGGTCTGCATCGTGAAGGCGTTCTTAGTCCAACAGTCGCAAGATCGGATGCTCGAGATGGCGGAGCGTTGTGGTGCGCAGGGATTATTTCTGCATAATCAGATCGCTTCACTTCAGGTACGAAGTCTTGCGCACTCTCAAATGATTTATCATAACGTGGTCTCAGCTGTGTATGCGCGGGGCTCTCATCGCAGAGGGCGATGTTTTGGTCCTTTGTATTCGTGCGTTTTATACTCTAGCTTCTCTTCTTTCTGCGCTGATAATTTTCAATGCGTAGGTCTCGCCTCGGAGCTGCTGATTGGTCGATACGAAATTCCGGTCCCTCGATGCCCTCAGTCTTTTCTCGCAAGATATGAAAAGGCATTCTTCGCCCTATGCAAAGAAAATTTATCGGAAATCAAGGATCACCGAAGCGAACAATTTAATCAACAAATCCTTCCTCTATGCCGACCGCTCGTCGAAGCAATCTCACATCGAATGGCATACGAAGCTGCTTTAGACTCAGGGACCGTGGACAGACCTCTCCTCGATCTCTACGAAATAACGACAATTTGCAATTATGGCGCCTGGTTCGCCGAGCAGAAGGAACTCGACATGAGCGCAAAGAAGCTAATGGAACTGGAGGAGATGGCGGTAAGCGCGGCAGTACCGCATCTCAAGCGGTACATGGAGGAGAGTGAAGCGGAGGCGTATGTCCAGGCTCCGATGCTAGTCAGGGAAAATAACGAAGCCTTCATAAATGGCCTCGAATGCTCTTCGGGGGATGACTTGCAAGGGGTTTTGGCGGATATGTATAAGAATGCGTTTTCGCATATCCCTTCGCGATTGTAATCAAACAAGGATCTTACGCTACGTATTGCCTTCCATTTTCTCCACACTATAGTTTAATTAGCATTATTAGATTTACAGTATCAATGTCCCCCGTAATCTCCTTGGTACAGAACGTATAACGAAGAAGCTCTCTATAATAAGCGCTCAAATAGGCGCGTTTGTATTGTGACGTGATGTGGGCTCGGGACCAGCCGATCATTTTCAAGCTCCGAAGCTTGGCGAAAAGTCGCTTTTCAAGAACGGCTGGGCATGCTTGGAGGCACCCCCCTTGTCCGAAGAGGGGGTTAGTAACCCCAAGGAGTATTATATAGCGGGAACATCGTCGTCCCGAAGTTCTTCACGCCTTCTGTCTTCTTCACCTCATCATCAACGACACCCAGATCTTCACAACGCGTGAGTTTTTTTATCCAAGTCTTCTTCGAAACTTATGAACGCTGACAATTTGATTACAGATTACTGCTCGAACTCGCGAAATCAGGATCGCGAAAATCGCTCGACCTTGCGATGGCCCGCCGCCTTCAAAAGCCTCATTTTTGGACATCTCATCAATCGATCGAAGCGTACTGCGCTCATCAGACAGAATTGCTGCTCAAATATCGGGATGAATTGTTTGAAGAAATGGAAAAAGCTGTTCAAGATGAATACGATCGTGGCTTAGCAGCGGAGGGCCAGTGGGTGTCTTCCTTTCATCAAAGTTGTATTTGATCAACCTCATACATTTGCAGTATCGAAGCGAAAAGGCAGGGAATGGACAAGACAAAAATGCTGGTGCACCTTAAGAATATGCAATTGGAAGTCATCAGACGCGCGATGAGCAGCACTCGCGGAGACCTTGACGCACTCACGAAAGAGAGAGCCGACCTTCTCTCCCAAATCGGCGACACGCTCGCCTCCAGAAGCTTGCCAACACTCCCGGATGAAACAATCACACACATTTTCTCGTATCTATACTGGATGGAAGATTATTCTTTTCTCGACGATCATCCTTGGGGACGAAATCCGGACTCGGGAATCAAAACGACATTGCGGCGGCTCCTTGACGATGTTGGCACTCCTAGTGGATGGAAAGACATCATTTACAGGCAAATTCCTATCGTTCTCGTCGCAAAGAGCAAAGACGTCGATTATGTTCGGGCCGTGCCTGGATTGCGAAACCTCGTAGGAGCCCACCCTACAATTCACCTAATGCACGAACCAAAGGACGAGGAGCTTATGAGGAGGCCTTCGACGACGATTTTGGTAGACACATCTGATTTTTCAGAGGCGGTCAAAGGTTTGGAAAGTGTGCGGGAATTTCCCTGGCGCAATCTTATCTTCTTCACTGGTACTCGTGTACGCGGAGAAGGCGTGGGCGAGATGATGGAGGTTTTTATGAAGAACTACGCATTCAAATTCGCGGATCTAATTACCCTCGAGTTCCCCTACTCCGGATGCTACAACGAGTCAGATCTAAATTTGGGGGCATTTTTGAGAGGCTGCACAGAAGCCCATTCTCAAGCTCAGGCTGAATTCCTCACTTGTTCGCTCAAGACCGTCCGCGCGCCGATACTGCTCCTACCCGGCCTTCGTCCCTTCCTCAGCAACATTACCGTCCTCGAGGCGGGTATCTCACTTGCGAAAGACTCGGCTCAAAGATCCGTTAGTAACCTCCTCGAGTGCCTCCAGCCATGTTCGCATTCTCTTTCCAACCTCACGGTGACTATCGTAGCACCAAATTACCGTCCGGATGGGTCGCAACAAGATACAACGGATACTGGCGGACGTCGAAAAGGAAATTTGACTCTTCCACACCTCAAGCAACTCCGGTTTGAAGCTGTACCGAACCGCATAGTTGAGGACATTTTGTCGTCGACGAACATTCCTTCGCTATCCCATTTGTCATTCACGAGGTGCAATGCTGTCTTTGGCGGTAACCAATTCGATGGATCTCCATTTATTTCGACGGTCCTGCTCCATGAATCCTTTCCTACGCTCGAATCCATCTCTTTTGGGTATTGGGACGGAAGGGTGAGTCTTTTGTAAATTACATTGGCGAGCTTTTCTGGGTTGCTCATCAAAATCCATTAATCTCATCAGCAATATGCAAAATTCTTTTCGTCCCTCGCGAGCCCTGATGCGAATGGAACTTGGCTATTGCCGCGCCTCGATGCCATACAATTTGGACTTGATCACGACGTGGCCGAGATGTTGGAGGCCTTGACCAAGGCTGTCAAAAACCGACTTGCCGATTGCGCGACGAAGAGTATCCGATCCATTTCGATGTCCAAAGTGACGCCCATGGGTTTGCCTTTCTATGGCAACGAAGAACACGTCGAGCCATTGAAGCTTATCGTACCAGAACTTATCACCAGAGTGGACGAAGAGAGGCGTTCAACTTGGTGACGATTGCGTGCTAATGTGTTTCATTGACGCCTTTTTTCCAAGTGTCCTTTGGTTTTATGGTCTGATCCTTGATACCTACCAGTATTTATAGACCCTGATGTCTAATAGCGAAGGTAAAAGAACAGTGTTACGGTTGAAAGGAGCGTCTTCCGTCGTAGTCAATATCAGGTTGCCCAGTGAGGTGCGTGTCCACGCGGTCCGCCCACGCCTCTTGAAGGAAGGAAGGAAGGAAGGAAGTATATTCCCGGCATGGACCCTAAACAGGATACACCGGTAGTCGCATCTAGAAAGTACAGCACAATCTACTTTCTAACACGACGCACTACACACAAAACTCGCTCCGAAAATATTGTTCAAATATCATCCTACGAGCCTCGTTGTGCAGCACATTTGCTTGAGAGCCCTTCTCTTTTACAACCGTACGACGGAACGTTCGCGCTTCGATCTTCGAAATCCGGCCCGAGCTATAACGCAAAACTGTACAGTTGATTATGTAATGCTGTGATCCACAAATCCTCAGTAAATTTTACAGAGGGAGGACGGAGGGGAAAAAGCTGCAGCACCAGTCACAGAGCAGAAAGCAATGGAAATGGTGCCAGCGAAAAACCCCAGTGCAAGAATGTCGAAGTTACGTAGAGCGTAACGTTGTTTGGGTGAGAAGGATTCTCTACCACTTCTGACGAGAATACTACATCAACGACTCATTCTCGAGTGTTGAACGTTGAACGAGCTCGCACAAAAGCAGCAGTGCTGGAAACTCCTGTTTGTCATGCCTGGAGTGCGGCTTTGACAGAGTTTCGAGTTTTCGCGAAAAGTTCATATTCTTTTCGTCGGTTTGTTGCGAGCGTCTAGCCCTCTGCTGTGCGCGAAAGGTTATTTTTCCTTTCGTCTAGCACAGAGATTTGATTTTTTAATTGTGCAGGCGAAAGGCTCTGCAGCCTACGCATTAATTTTCGCAAGTAGGACTGATATTTCGCCATTCAGCGCAGTGTGGTGGTGGTGGTGGTGGTGGTGGTCTTGTACTTGAACGGTCATGTCGACAACGAACGTTGAACGAAACACCTATCATTCTCGAGCACAAGGTTCGCTTTTATCCAGTCAATCCAGCCTTATCCAGCCTGAAGATGGTAGTCGAACTTCAGAACGATCCTGCCTTCGCTGACAATCGGACTTCATTCTGGGATCGAGACGAGGTACTTGAAGCATTGAAAACGAGAAATCTGATAGCACATCTAAAGATTGAATGGTGCGTTTTCAATACCGTTCTACGGGAGTGAATGTTATCAACTGAAGAGGTAAAGGATCTTACTTTGAAGAAGAAATCTCAAAGATATCCGGTCGCTTGCCTTTGCACTCCCGTCTCCACGACGCCGTTTCTTTCTCTTCATCACGACGCCGACCTCTACCAGCTTGATTCGCTTTATTTGTCGCGCTTGCTAGTGGTAGCCTGTGGAGTCGACACCTTGTCCAAGTTCTTGATGATGACAGCGCTAGACTCAAGTCAACCGAGTTCGAGAGTCTCTAACGTAACGCAATGTTCCAAAAAGCCCATAGGCGATGATACCCCGACCAAGTTGGACATCCTTTGCCCGTCTTAGAACGGCGATCCATCTCTCTCACACTTTCGGTCAACACACAACATACCCGTCAGAAGAGTTAGATATCTCTGCAATGCTTTTGGGTCACTTGCTCTTCTGGATGCTGGAACTGGACCAACCCAACTTCAAGAACAGATCGGCGTACTCCATCGACCGCTGATTCATTTGTGACTAAACTACAAATAGATATCGAGTGGGGAGATGTTAGAAAACGGGACCCAATCGCGTTTAGCAGCTGATCTGATTGTTACGACACCCATTGGCGCAACTTCTCTGGACGAGAGCTGCCGCAGTGCCTCTTACTGGCAATTGGTGGACTGGTATGGACGACGCGGGCGCAGAATATCAGGTACTTCGACCCAGGACATATTCTTGTAAGCAATGCTGTTAATTCATCAAGATGGACGATCTCGAAACTTATGCAAGCTCGAGGAATGGAAATGAGGCGCTGAGGCACTGAAGTCGAGACCCGGGATACGTACATAAAACGCAAAGATATTTTCGGGCACGACAGAACTCTCGCCGGCGTACCTTGATATTTCGTAAGTCCTTTGTTTCCATCGGTTATTCGATGAGGCGTTTGCTCGCGTTTTCCAGCACGAGGTGCTGAACGACCTTTGCAGTATACGAATGTACAAGTCCAGAACGATCTCTTGACGTCCGTAGCAGGAACGCGGTGGATTTTCCTCAAATGATCATCATTCATCAACCTGTCCTTCAATAGTCCGATGCGAAGTTCGGAGTGGCAACACTAGCATGGGTCTTTGAGCCTCCGTTGCGCAGTGCGGCACTAGTTCGTCAGTCGGAATTCAAGAACGAAGAAAGGGCAAGAAAACTCTGCTTCACGTATTTCCGAGCTTGCGCTACCAAGATCAAAGAAAATAAACATGCACGAATTCCACGGAGGGTTGGACTGCTCTTTGCGAAAGGAGTTGGAAGGAGCTGCGCGATGATTTCGTGTCGCTGCAAGCTTCATCAAGTTCATGCATGCATACATGCTCGGTCCCTTTCTATTCAATTATCAACTCCGTGACTGATCAAAGGGTGCCGCATATTTTGACCTATCGGCTATCTGCTGAGCCTTCCAGAAACCAGTTCTCGGTCCTCGACATGGCAAAGGCTCGGACCCAGATGTCACCGGCTAAGCATGCTCGAAAAGAATATATTGGAGGTCGCCATCAGGCGTTTGGGTATTGCCGAGCGGAAAGGTATAAAGGTCAACTTTTTCTTTGACGCGTCTTCATCTTCATCTTCCACCTCACACTCACAAAAATGCTCTCTTCGCTCTCTTGCAAGACTCAAAAGCTCGTGCAGACCCCGCTTTTCAAGCCGTCGCACGTACACTTGGATGTCAAAGCACGCACCAAGCTCGTCTACGAGCGTGCCCGTGCCATCGCGCAGGTCTATGGTACGCCGTCGCCTTTGTCCTCAAGCTCTTCGCTGAAATATTTCTTCTAAAGACCTCACTCTTGAGGATGTCGCTGGCCTTACTGAGAAGTTCTGGGAAGTCACGGCGGACCACATCTCGGCTGTTGACACTCAGGCCATGATCCTGCTCTCCATCCAGTGTAATTTGGCTGCTGGAACGCTCGCACCTTACGCGGAGAGCCGCCCTGAGCTTCGTCCCCTTTTGAAGCAGATCCTCGACTTCAACATCTCGTACGTCGTGTCTTCTCACCCTGTTAATCTCTTTTTGATTTCTGATATATTCATGTAGGGCCCAGTTCCTTTTGACCGAGCTTGGACATGGCTTGGACGCTCGTCATCTTGAGACGACGGCGACACTCCTTCCTTCGGGCGAGTATGACTTGCACACGCCCTCGCTAGAGGCCGCCAAGTGAGCACACCTTACTTTACCTTCCTTTCCGTCGCTGATGTATTTTCAAAAGGTTCATGCCACCCACCGGCCTGGTCGATGGCTTAGACCGAGTCGGTATCGTCGTTGCACGTCTCATTGTCTGCGGTGAAGATCGGGGTCTCAGGGCTTTCATCGTCCCCATCTCAAATAACAACGCGATGTGCCAGGGCGTTACGTCCAGGTTTGTGACCGTCGCGTTAGATATACTTCTCATAAACTGATATTACTTTTCTAGACGTCTTCCAGGCCGCCCGGGTACGGAGACTCTGGACCTCGCCATCACCAGCTTCAACCACGTCCTGCTTCCGCACAGCGCTCTCCTGGGCAGCCACGACAAGCCAACTGACCCCAAACAAAATTTCCTCTCTTGCATTCACCGCGCCGAAGTGGGCTCGCTCTCCATGTCACTCGTCGCCATCCCTGCTCTCTCCGTCTCTGCGTACATCGCCGCGAAGTACAGCTTGAGCCGCACGATCCCCAGCCCCTCGGGTACATCTTCCCTCTGGTCCCTCCGCACCCAGCAGATTCCGATCTTGCGCGCCTTCGCCCAAGTTGCAGTGATGAAGGCGTTCGCTCGCGAGGCGATCTGCTTGTACAAGGACTACAAGCTGGACCACCGCGTCCGTGCTGGCATTGCTACATGCGTCAAGGCATTCTTTGTGCAGCAGTCGCAGGAGAGCCTTGTTGAGCTCTCTGAGGCTTGCGGTGCTCAGGGACTGTTCTTCCATGACCAGATCACCTCCGTACAGGTGTGTATATGCGCGTCTTTGTCGAACTAAGATCTAATACCGCTTAATGTCTAGCTCGCCATGCGTGGAATGTTCATTGCCGAAGGCGATATGCTCGCGCTTTGCATCCGTAAGTTGATCACGACACTACGAAGAAAGCTTCAGAATACTCATGGTACCTTTAACATAGGTCTCGCATCGGAGCTCCTGATTGGTCGCTATGGACTGCCTGCTCCTCGTTACCCGTCCTTCCTCCTCGCTCTCCACGAGGCGAGCATCCTCAAGCACTGCCAGAAGCTTCTCAAAGAAGTTGGCGGCGATCACCGCAGCGAGGCCTTCAACCGCCGCATCCTCCCCCTCTGCCGCCCTCTCGTCGAGGCTATCTCCTACCGCATGGCTTACGAAGCCGCGCTCGACTCCGGTGTCGTCCACAAGCCTCTCCTCGACCTTTTCGAGGCTGCCGCCGTGCGGCGCAACGGCGCGTGGTTCGCTCAGCACCAGCAGCTCAACATGTGCATCCAGCGCCAGCAGGACATCGAGGAGGCTGCCGTCACCGCTGCGTTGCCCTTCGTCGAGCGCTACATGAACGAGACGGAGGCCGCTGCGTACGCTCAGGCACCCGGCTTGACGAAGGAAAGCTTGAGCGCCTTCGTCGAGGGTCTTGAGCATTTCGACGGTAAGGCTTGCTCTAACTTGGCTCGCCTCTAAGCTGTGACGGGTTGAAAACATTGGTTTTCATTCATCATTCATTTCATAAGTATTTACAAGAATCATTCATTAATATAACCAAGTCTATCACTTAGGATATTTGCAATAAAGGTCCAAATGCTTTCTCTTTCTACTGTGAAGTCCGTGCAGGATAGGATAGCGAAGAATAAGTTGTAAGAAAATTATAAGCCTGATTTGAGAGAAGGAAAAGCGAGAGAGCACGAAAACAAAGCGAAATGCAGACAGTTATGCAAATGTGAGACAGACACGGGGATGACGAACGGACAAATGAACAATCTGATGGTTCAATCACCGTTTAGCTCTGGCTTTCATCGCAGCCCGTTTCTCTACTTCCCGTGCTCTTCGAATAGCACTCGAAATGGCCTTCATCCAAAGGTCGCATTCGCGGGCAGAGGTTGCTTTCAGTTGTATTGATTCGCCTCCTCGAGGGTACGGGCTTGTCAATCTGAACGCGAGATCGTCTGTACCGCAAGGACAAACGTTCAGCGACAACTCTGATTGAAATATCGAGTCGCACACTCACCTCGATTACCTTTGACGTCGTGAACCTCGAAAGAAGAGAGTTGGTACGGCTACGCCAGTGGATCAGAATGTGTTCTCCACGTTAAAGAGGGATACATACCATTCGATACAGGGTCTTCGCGACTTCGTCAGTCAACACGAGGATATCGTTGCAGAGGAAGACACGGAGTTTCCGACGGCCCTTATACTTCATCAAGGTACCTTCCTTCAGGAGCCGTCGTGGACCCATATATTTCGTCGGCTGCGTTAAGTCAAGGTGACTGATAAGGATAATAAATAAGCACATCGATCTCATTGCAGGAGTGAAGAGGAATTATCGTACCCCTGACCAATCCACAAGTCCTTCGATATGACAGCCAGGCGTTCGCGGCCTTCTTGCTCTCTAATGCTTTCGTTTATGTGATTAAGAACACCTTCCACCGCCTCCAAAGCAGTAACAATGTTCGCCTTATCGCGCTCGTTTTGAGTGTGGATCAGTATCTAAAGGTAAACTAAGTCAGAATACTTCGAATGAAATTCGCCTGGCCGCTTACTTGTCGAATAAGAAGAGGGTATCGTGTAATCCGTTGCACTGAGGGGTTCGGAATGTTAGTCCGTCTCGTTCTTCATCCAGTCTTTACGAAACTTACTGGGAGTCAATAAATAATTCGATAAATCGAGATTTCGAACAGCAGGGTCTTCGCGCAATTTCTGTGATCAATTCAGTTGTTATGTCTAAGTCATCTAGTCTAAGGATCAATACCTGAAGCTGCTCTGTGAGGTCAGGTTTAGAGTCCCGTAATTTCTGCAAGATCTTGATGGCAGTGCCATGATTGACGCAATATGCCTTTGGGGAACGATGAGAAACTCCAAGCTGACAGTAGATTCAAGAAATCTTACCACATATACACCCATTCCAGACATGTGCTTCGAGAGCAAGTCGCCGATATTATCAATATATAGTCGACAGTCCTTCTGACGCTCCTCGAGTGAACTCAAGAAGGTCTGGAGAGCACATTAGTCCCACAACAAACAAGCACTGAACACGCTGTAACGTACTGTATTTACTAGCAGAATATCTTCAATATTTGCAAAAATTACGGTTGTCTCCTTTGAGTTCAGCAGGGAAAAAATACTCTTGAAAAAGACCTGTATACAAATATCTGAGATCCTGGAAGCCCAACGCAGGTAAAAGTACTGATACCTCGACGATCAACTGCAAGTCCCGGACGTATGCAGCTTCAGTATTTATTAACTCAAAGATTGCCTATGCACGACGACTTGCGTGAGCAGAGAAACATTGAACAAATGATATTACCGACCTCCTGACGCTTGCGTTCTTGCCCGGGGATACCGTCGAGAGCCTCTCTGCTGACGAGACTTGCCCAAGACTATAAAAGGTTATTAGATTCCCTTCAGAAATGAATGTGAGAGATCGCTCCCACCGATCCAAAAGCAGGACTGTTGTCCCGCGAAGGCGACGCGACGGAATTATTGGAACTAATG
Source organism: Schizopora paradoxa (assembly GCA_001020605.1). NCBI lineage: Eukaryota > Fungi > Basidiomycota > Agaricomycetes > Hymenochaetales > Schizoporaceae > Schizopora > Schizopora paradoxa. The sequence continues at coordinate 80,102 of KQ085929.1, forward strand.
GGTATTGGAGCAGAGATCTGTAGTCGAGGTTTATCCGTCTCCGTCACAGGGGTTTTGCGACCCAGGAAATTAAAGAAATTAAGGTGACCCTTGGCCTCGCCTTCTTTTGCCGTAACTGGAGACATAGTAGGTGGTACTCCAGGAGATATAGGAGCAGAGTCGAAGGAAGAAACAGACAGCCGATTGTCCTTGTTCTTGAGATACGTCTCATAACGGTCGAATGCATCGTCGACATGCAGCACGGAGTCGCGAGTAGAATTTGCTTCCGGTTCTGGAGTTGCGGGTAGATTTTTCTCGACTGATAGCGAAACAATAGACTGCTGTCGCCGTGGTGTTTGAGGAGGCGTCCGTCTTTTATGCATCGATCGTCTTCGAGGAGGACGTGGAGGCGGTCCACCCTGTTCTTTCTTGAGAATAAGTCCCGCGGCCTCCAAAACCCTTTGTCGTTCCAGCTCTCGGGCTTCGTGCTCTTGCCTTTTTTCCGCTTCGGTCATATGCTCCGGACTCGTTTCAGAATCAGAATCCGATTCAAACGAATGGTACTCTTCATCGCTGCTGTCCTCATCCGATTCGTCACTTTCAAGCTGATTATTTTCTTCATCGATCGGCGTCGGCATGGAAGTTCGAGCTAAAGAGGTTTCTTGCGCCTCGACTGCTTCCGACTCTAAGCGAGAGTCCACATCAATAGCTTTGTCATCCTTTGATCGCCCATCACTTGCGTCGTCGCCTCCTACTTTTGCGAGAACAGCACAAAGCAGATTGTATGTAAATTCATATGTTCCAGAGTTATACATGTGAAAAAAAGCAGAAATGAACTTCAGTGCTAAGTTTCCAAGATTATAGAAAAGAAGGACTCAAGTGCGATGAGCCCCCCATTATTGAAAACAATTTTGACTAACCCTCCGTGAGCTCCAAGTAACCAGATGGAACGATGAAAATGACGCCGTCTTGCTCAGTCTTCCACCAGTCAGCTTCTGTTCGATCCACGATGGTGAGGACGTCGCCTTCAACGAAAGGTAATTCATCGGGATTGCCTCCCGGGTAAGAGTACAGAGCCTTGGCTTTCACTGAACAAATCCCGGTGTTAGTCAATGTGAATGATGTTAGAAAACATTAGTCCTAACCGGTCTCAAGCTCTTGGACATATGTGCTCGGGAAGAAACCACTCTTACCACTCTTGACGAGTGTTCCGTACCACCACGCACCACCTGACTTCGCGGGGTGAGCTAAGATTACGAGGTTCTCCGCGAATGCTAATGGAAATAGTTCAAGTTAATGTCCATGGAAATCATGTTTAACTCACATAAATCTTCGGCGCGCTGTCCTTCGTAAGCATAAAGAGAACGAACGCGATACTCTGCACGCAAACGAAGTTAAAGTTGTCTCGCAAACCCCACAGAGAAAACATACCGATCGACTTGTCAACATCTTCAAGAGGATCAGGTTCAGCTGGAGAAGTATCCTGCACATTCATTTGGAAAACAGGTTGGACTTCCTCTTTCTCCTCCTCTTCACGCATCTCTAACGTAGTCGGAAGAGGAGATACAGGCGCGTGATCAGCCGCCATACCAGCGTACCAGTCAACGGATTGTCTGTTCATCGCCTTCGCAGATTGGTCCACATCGTAGCTGTTCCCTTCGTCCATGTTGTAGGATATCTCAGGCGGAGCCGGACGTTCAGGAGAAGGCTCGCGAGGAGCAGCGCTAATATGTGGAGGAGGAGCGGTGTCGCCGAGGACTTGTCCTGAACCTTGAACCTTGCTACGATCGTTCGTGACGGTCTTCTTCAATCTCGCACCAGCAACGATCGAGCTGAAGAGAGCCCCTCGATCTCCGGTTGGTGCGGCTTGGCCGACACCTCCCGCGGGAGGAGGAGGTGGGGCAAAGGGTGCTGCCGGTGCAGGAGGTGCCATCGGTGCTTGCGGCGCAGGGGGTGCCATAGGAGCGGGAGGTGCTGGAGGGGGGGCCGGTGTCTGCGGCACAGAAGACGACGGTCCTGAGCTACCCGCTGATTGAGGACGAGCGGGGATGATGTTTCCAAACAATTGCTGGGCAAGGTTGTTTCGCTTATCACGAGAAGACGTGAACTCATCGTCGCTGCTGTCATCCTCATCCTTCTCGTTGATTTCGTCCCATTCATCGTCATCCTGGGGAACAGTATTGTAGGAAGTTTTGACTGCTGGGATAGGACTCTTAGAGACAGGCGGCGACTGAACTCGTGGCTGTTGAAGAGCAGGAGGAGTGGGTGCTGGGGGCGCAGGAGGCGCAACTGCAGAGGCAGCCTGCGCCTGGTCAGGTCGGAAGAAAGGATTGGTACTCCCGTTCGGCGTCGGGGCCGAAGTAGGTGTTCCTGTAGGAGGTCCTCCCTGGCCCATAAATTTACTGAAGGGATTCGTGCTAGCCTTCTCTGTGGCAGGCGTTGAGGCTGCAGATGAGAAGGCTGGCGGCGCAGGCGGTGCGGGGGGAGCCGGAGGAGGAGGAGATTGTACCGCGGCCGGAGCAGGCGCCGGTGGAGAAAAAGCTGCCTGCCTTGCCTTTTGTCGCGCAAGTCGTTCCTCCTCTTCACGGCGAGCTTCCTCCTGTTCCTCCTGTTCCAGTTGACGCAACCTCTCCGCCCTCGCCTCCTTCTGCTTCCTGAGGCGTTCCTCCCTTTCACGAAAGGCGACCTCCTCTGGATCTTCCTCTGGCGGTGGGGCAGGAGCGGGTGGAGGTGCTGATGCTCGCGGTGCGACCGCTGGTGGTCGAGGCGCGGGAGGCGCAGGTGCCTTTGTGGCAGGCGGGGAGAATGTGGACGCTGAAGCAGACGAGCGAACTGCAGCGCCCTTCCTCGGAGGTGGGGGCGCTGGGGCTCGCTTCGGAGCGGGTGGTGCACCTGAAGACGGAGCGGGTGCTGGAGGCGCAGCTGCAGCAGGTGATGGTGCCGGTGTCGTTGCACGCCCCCCTTTCAGAGCACGTTCATTGTCGAGTCTTTCTTTTCTGAGACGTTCGCGCTCCTCCGCGTCCTTTTCAGCCTGGCGTGCCTTTTCCTCGGCTTCCTGCTTTTCCCGAGCAAGACGATCCTCGACGGTTGTATCCAACGAGTCAGTAGCCGGCGAAGTAGGTGATGTTGAAGACGCCGATGGTGTGACGACACCCAGAGCGCGCATTCGATCTTGTAGACGACGTTGGGCTTGTTCTCGGATATACGCCTTTTGTTCCTCAGGGGTCATCGACTTAAGGTTCGGTGCAGGAGAACTGGTCGGTTTGGGCGCAGCAGGAGGAGGCTTCGCTGCTGCTGGTGCCGCGGGTGGCGGGGGAGGGGTAGAGCGCGCCCTCTCAAGAGGGGAACGAGGACGATCGCGGTCGCGGTCGCGATCCCTGTCATAATCTCTGTCATAGCGATCGCGAGAACCTCTATCTCTCGAATCATCACGCCTGGACGAACGATTTCTTCCATAATCACGGTCACGGTCGCGATCCCTCGATCTATCTCTCCCATAGTCGCGGTCGCGGTCGTAATCACGGTCACGGTCTCTGTCGTACGCTCCCCGGGAATAATTGTTCTCTTCGCGATCCCTCTCATAGTCCCGATCTCTGTCGTTGTATCGACCGAACCGATCGTTACGCTTATCCCGTTCACGATTCTGCTCTCTTTTCTCCTTCTCGCGACGCCTTTCCCTCTCTTCAATCTTCCTCTCCACCTCCGGCATACGCTCATGCATGAGGTGCAAAAGGTCCCTTTCGAGTTTGCGCCTCTCCTCATCACGCGCCGAACTACGAGGTCGAGACGAAACATAATCCAGATCCTCCTGTACTCGTCGAACGCGATAGCGTAGATCCTCCATCTCGCGATCCAATGCATCATCCTCAGCCGTACGCTGTGCCTCAGCTTCCGTAGCACGCTCGAGTCGCGCGGCAGTGTTCGCAAGCTGCGCTCGCATCGTCGAGAGATCCTCAGCCGGGCTTTCGTTGCCGGCACGGACAGTCCGCCTATCAAGATGTCTGGACCGGCTTTGGTAATAGCGGTCTGGAGACTCCGCATCGTCTGCATGCTTGTAGACGGTGCCATCCTTGCGCCCACCTGCACCAGGCGCAGAAGTATCGTTGAAAGAGCGAACCTTGCCACGCGAGAACGCGTTCGCATCCGAAGAGGTCGAGCTCGGTCGCGATTTGTCATTCTTCAAGATGTCCATCAAGAAGTTGACGGACGTATCGAGGTCCCGTGAGGACGGAGGGACGAGTTCGGGTGGAAGCTGATCTGGGATATCCATACCGTTTATTTCTAGTTGCGATAGCTTAAATCAAAGGACGCTCCATAACAAATTGCAGAAGAATAGCTTACTACGAAATATCAGACCCATCGCGACATGGAATTCGGCCTGGTTCAGCTTCCCTTTATTATCAGCATCTGCGAGAGCCCTACATTCCGTTATTATCTTGCGTTATACGACAGAGCTGTGACTCACCAGATCTTGGCAAGATCGTTCTTCTCTAATCCACTCTGACCAAACACCTCAAGTGCCATTTGTCCATTTATGTATCCAGACCCAGAGGTATCCCAAGCGCGGAAAATTGTATCGTAATTCTTCTTCTCGGCTTTCGACAACGTCCAAGGAACCTTGGGTGCTGCGGTACCTCGTACATCTTGATTATATTGTTGAATGGACTGCACGAGTGATCCACCTCCAAATCCCTGTGGACCCCCAGCAAATTGCATCGTTCCACCGGGAGCAAAAGGCGCGGATGGGTTCGCAGGCATGAATGTGCTTGACATCATCGAGATTCGTGGGTCAACGACGCCAGTCATCTGAGGCATGAGAGGTCCTCCACCGCCCGGATACCCTGTCTGCTGTGGAAGGAGACCGCCAGGCGATGCGTTCATGAAATTTCTTGGCGGCATCGGTGGGGGAGGTTGGGACAAGAAAGACGGTGGTGCGCCCGTGGGTTGCCCAACGAGTCCGCCTCTGAACCCAGACGGTAATGGTGGTACTGGCGGTGGGGGCGGCCTTTGCTGTTGCTGCTGCTGGTATCCTGTAGGCTGAGGCTGAAATCCTGTCGGCTGAGGCTGAAAACCAGTAGGCTGCGGTGCGATGCCCATTCCTCCACCAAAGTTTGGCTGGAACTGCGAGCCCGTCGCCCCAGCTGGATTATAGCCTGTCTGCATTGGATACTGGTAGCCAGGCTGCCCAGCTCCCCATTGCGACATCGTGCGTCGTCGACGTCGACGTCGGTGTCGAGAGGATAGTTGTCGTTGAAGGTCAAGCTGTCGACGTCGCTGCTTTCCTGCGCAACGTACGCAGTGTTCAAAGTTCCCACGACTCGTGATCGGTGACAAGCGCGTTCGTCGAGGACTAAGGACTTGTCGTTGTAAACGAACGACGACGACGGACGACCGCGAAACTGACTCGAATTTAAAGAAAAAAATACTACGGGCGATGACAACGAGCTCTATCTTCTGGATGATAGTCATTCGATTTCCCTATCTTACGGGGACCCGTTGATATACAAGGCAGAATTGTCGAAACCCTCTCAAGGTTTCAAGAGTGCCGTTCGACACGCAATGGCGCTCGAGAACCAATTTTCAAAACTGTACGATCTTGCTGATTCTTCGGATTATTAATTTTTTCAATGAATCACTCATAAGTGATTTTTAGCATTTTGGTGTGTGCTCCTTTTTTTAGAGCAATGCTTTCTGTTCCATAGAACGGAACGGACTTGCTCTCGCTGTCCTTCTCATCACACCTTGTCGCCCTGGTATCAAGCTCTGATGATTTCGTAGGTATGTTATACACAACATCACGCCCCCGGGAAGAGAGATTCCCAACCGTCTGTGACGAATGATAACAAAACGAGAGCAGACGAGCGGTAAAAGAGCACTTTCCCTGCGATCATATCTCGTCTCACCGTTGGGCGCTGACCACATCTAATTTCTAGCGCTTCGACTCCATGCAGCCTTTCGGTATTGCTCGAATATTGATTCATCGAAATCTTAACATAGAAAAGAACTATGATTGCTCTCATAGATCATTCGAAGAGTCGAATGTTCCCTACCGATCGTTCTTGCGAAGGAGATCATCACGATCAACGCTCGTGAAATGGAGATACGAACTCTTCTTACGACAACTGTGTGCAAAGGTCAGACTTGTCATACTGCTTTGAGACTTTACGAGTTCACATCCAGGTCGTCAACATCACTGCCATAGCGCTGCGCTGTTGTATAATAAGGCGCCCATTTGAAGGGAGCTCCTGAATCCGCGTAGCATACGACACTGTGTAGAATGAACTATATCGCGGAAACTCTGGGAGCCGCCTTCGTTGGGTGTTTGCTAACAGCTATGTTCGTTTCCATGACTTCTCCTACCTAAAGTCTTCGCTCACTACTATTGCTTAGATTTTACGGCGTAACATGCTTGCAAACGGCTCACTACTTTCTTTATTGCCAATCGGATTCGAGAGTTATGAAGGCGTTGGTGGGTTATCGTGATATTTTCATGTTTACGCACTCATTGACCACTTCCTCTCTCGCTTCTCCCTTAGGTGCTCGTAATATCGTGAGCCAAATCTTTGAAATAGAAGGTCACATTCTCATCCGAGCTGCAGGACTCTAGACACCCTACATATGGCATTGGTGTCGCATTTCATGTACACGTAGGTTGCAGGTGATGGTGAAGGGTGAACTCCTTTGTACTGAAATTTAGATCGTTCGCAGTTTGATAGTTACAGATTACGGCAATATATCGAAGCAGCAGATGACACCTTGGTTCGTCGATCGCCTACTTGGTGACATTTGAATCTGACCCTTTTTCTGTCTAAGGTCTTTGCCGGTATGCTACCAATTTCTTTCCGTGTTCGTTTGTGGCTGACTTTGTAATCCATAGAGTTCGTTTATTGTCAGTGTAAGGACCCGTCCCACGAATGCTGCCTTACAATTAAGACTAAACGACAATCGGATAGCTCACGAGCGACACAATTATTCGCATGTAAGTAAACGACCTCACATTTTCAAAACCACGAACTCATTGCACTCTCATCGACAGCTTCTTTGCACGAAGAGCCTTTTACCGTAGGTCTCGAAGGAAGGAAAAGGAAAAGCATGCTTCTGATGATCTTTCGCACAGTTAGCCAACGGAATATCCTGGTAGCCATCTTCCTGGTAAGCTGTTCGCTTCATCTCCAAAAATTCTATTCTCATAAATGCCACTCTGAAACTGTTCTCGTAGGCAATGACTATCATATTAACATTCGGTTAGAGATCTTAATCTATCAGGAGACTGATCGTCCAATTTTTTATTGTCTAGGATTCACTCTAGGTGAGTCGCATGAGATCGCTTCACTAAGAAAAGTCAAGTTAACCGTCAAAATCAGCTTCGACCATCAACATGTGAGGGAGTTATCTCCGAATGTGCTCACGATCTCACGTCTCCTCAGCCTCATTATAGCTCACGAGCAAATAATTCAGGTCCAAGAATTGCCAAAAGAAGTGCGTCGGATTTATGTTTCTTCTTGATGCGGTGACGAACTGAAGCTTTACTCTTCGAAGTGGCTTCTGGATTCCACCTTTGCGTCTTCCGTGATAGCGGACCTCAGCATCGCAGCTATCCTATGCTTCCATTTTTATCGGTCGCGCAGTGAAATCTTTGAAGGGTATACAATCTTCTGATCATCTACTGTTCTCTTCTTATACTGTTCTTGCAGCACCAATAGGATTATGAGCCTACTTTCCAAGTACACCATCAATACTGGCATTATTGCAACGTACGTACCAAATTGAGTTCTCCAAAATCTATTCCCCTCTGAACCAATCTCTATGTCTCATTGTTTGTCCTCGCTTTTAGCGTCTGGGCCGGTTGTTGTCTAATCTCCGTGAGTTTCAGAAATCCCCCGGAAATCATTCACCTGATTCAGATAAATTAATAGAATCTCTTGTTGCCTGAATCATATTTAGAGCTTACGTTCTACCTTTCACAGTCCAAAGGTAAGCACTACACTTCACTTTTCTCCGTCATTTCTGAACTACAACTATTGGTTTGCCAGTCTATGTCAATGCATTTCTTGGCTCGTACGTTTTTTAGCTCGTCATTTGATGGTTATCATGGTTTTACATGAGACTTTCCCCTCCAACAGCCTAATCGTTAGAGATTCTCTGCGAGCTCAGTCTAACTCCAATTTCACGCCAAATTTGAATTCAACTTCAGCGTCATTCACCCCTTCTGAAGCTTGTAAAAGTGTTTAGCAATAAGGTATCAATTTACCTTTATATCTCATCTAGTAACTGGACTTGCCTCTCAGAGTTCATTTTGAATAGCCGCAAAGACTACGAATTAGGACACTTCGTGCATTTTTACAAGTAGAGCCATTTGTCCAGTTTGTAAGTGTATTGTCGTTAAAAAAAGAGACCATCAATGCGCCACCGAACGAAATTCGACAAAACAATGCGAACCAATCCTCGAGGGCGATTGGAAATCCGACGCATCGATGGGATTCCTGTGCGCTAGCTTTCACTAGGCAGATGAAGCGAAGAAAAATGATCACGATTTTTGCCAGCGCTTGTCTATGGATTACTTGTGCATTGCAGATCGCGATTTTGCGAAGACGAATTCGAATATATTGGTGACGACGTCGGAGAACGTACATATTGATACTAGTAGCGAACGTATGGGGTCTGGAGTTGGCGAAAGACATTTTAGGGTCCGTTGGAAATGTTGAGGCAAGAATCACGAGTTCCAATCTACAACAGGAGGACATTTGTCATTTGATTCGAGTCAGGGAAGTATCGTAACTCACGAGTCTCTTCGACCATGTTGCACCACTGCAGGACGCTGCCGCTTGGAATGGCCTCCGATTGCCCCTCCTGAACCAATCTCACCTCCAAAAAGTTGGTCCAACTACCCCGATCCTCCATTTTCTCCACCAACCCTCTCATCCACGTAGCAACGCCGCACGCGCCCGGAATATCAAAGGTGATACTTTGAAGGTTATTGTTGCGGAGCAGTTCGGGTATATTTCCGAGAGCAGTAGCGGTGTTGTCGATGAGAGTCATGGCGAAAGTCGTTTGAATTCGAAGGTGTTTAAGGGAGGAGGGGGCAGTAATGTGGGACCAGAATCGTCGGCGGCTCGGTGAAGATGCTCCCTGCATCAATCCGAAACGAGATATTCAGCGTCTCGAGGGATGGAAAACGAGACTGCGGGCCAACTCCTGCGGGTATAGTCATACCCGGCGATATACTTGTTCCATCCAATTAGAAAGATATGCATATTCTCGCTCGAGTCTCTCCCAACATCAAAGCCCAAGCTCAATTCCACGGCATTCGGAGAGTGGAATTTGTTGAGTGTACTCCACAAGGCCGATATCTTTGAATTTTGCAAAGAGGAGCCAAGGACTTCAATATGAATAGCCTTGACGGACGGAAGTTGATAAGAGACAAATAGAGGTGGGTTAACGAGGACAACGAGGCAAGAGATGGCAGGTGAAGGACGAGATCCGCAAACCCCATGTCGTCTTTCGTCACAAACAAACGCAGGCATTCTATTCGACCTGATGATCGAGGAATCCTGTTTGGAAGGGAGTTGCGCAAAGTCACATTTCGTGGATTGGGAAGACTCCAATGAGCACCTGGGTTAAAATCGATGATCCCGCTACGATCTCTTGACTGGAAACAGAATCTGTCAGCCAAGGAAGCATGTTCTTCTATCGAAAAGTCCTCGAGCATGGGTGCTGCGATGTTGATTCTTCTTGCGAAGGAGTCGAGGTCGAGAGTGGCAGAAGACAGTTCACTACATGTGTCATCGCCTGTTAGATGTATAGAGCAGCTTCTCCAGCGAAAGCTAGAAGAGAGGACGAATTCAACCATGTTGTCCATCGCCAACGTCTGTTCTCCGAGGGAATGCATAGTTGGGGGCGATAGCTCTACGGCGTAGAAGTAGAATGAAACCTCCAACGGATGGCCCTGACTCCTTTCCATGCATGCTTCAATAAGTGCAAGTCCCGGGCGACCCAGTCTTCTGCTCAAGCATGTCCATATCGTCGGGCAATGAAGAGCTGCTCGATAAAACGATGAGCAGACGTGCGACAGCGTAAGTGCCGTGAGCGAGCGTTCCTCCGGGATTGTGCTTCGAACAGTGTCTTTTAGGATGGCGAAGATAATATCACGAGGAAGATGTTGCGCGATTGAGGGTTCTGGCATGGTTCTTCAAGAACGTCGTCGTCGTCGTTCGTGGTTGACGAGGTCGTCGTGGCAATCGTCGTGGTCATCCAGGACAGACAGCAGACCCAATGGAATTCCTTTTTTGGACAACTTTCCCATCTGCCACAGATGGCCACGCGCCGCGAAACGGCTAAGTCCAAACGTCGTGCAAGGCTCGGGGGAAGTGTTCCAGCGCTCCCTGTGCTTGCAATAGCGTAGAATAGCTCTAGAACCCCGAGAAAATAGTATTGGACACTTCGAAATGAAAATTCTGGGTCTCTGTACGCTTGTTTGTACCGAGCACTCACCATCTTCAGACTCAAAATTTTGACGATGCAGAGGTGAAAAACAATATGTATAATATCGAGGGCGTTACCAGGCGAAGTATGTTACATTTCTCAAGGTTCTAGAGCTATTCTACGCTATTGCAAGCACAGGGAGCGCTGGAACACTTCCCCCGAGCCTTGCACGACGTTTGGACTTAGCCGTTTCGCGGCGCGTGGCCATCTGTGGCAGATGGGAAAGTTGTCCAAAAAAGGAATTCCGTTGGGTCTGCTGTCTGTCCGGTCATCCGCGTGCGTGGCTGCACGTCTAACTTGAAGGCCACTTGCAAACGACGACGATGAAGGAGGCAATTCGACATGGCGGAAAGACACTTTATGGATATTTTTGATTCTTCAAAGTGATTACGGTGAGTGATACAATTGAGAGTGAAGTCTTTTTGACCATTTCTATTGACATTTGCATCTTGGAGGCCTGAACCTGACGTTCGAGATGGTGTCAACCAAGCGTCAGTAAGGGCCACTGACAATCACTAAGTTACTTCGCAACCTATTCGAATGTAAAATGGTACCGCGGCGCCTCCTGCGTCGATAGAATGTTGGTCGTTGAACTCGAAATCCTCACTCATAATCTGTGGTGTTCTGGTGCGTTGTCTTTCCTTTCTTCAAGTTTAGGATGTAAGTATATCTTAAGCTTGTGAAGAAGAATTAGATGTTCGAGTCAAAGCTGAGGTTCAAGCTTGCGAGAAGAACTGAATATGAAGGTCCATTGCGCGACTTGGCGGTGATCTCTACGACGGACAATGTAGACAGGCTGGCACGTCTGAAGAAGAGCGATCAACATCTCGACGACTGCTCCGAATCTCCAAATGACCGACGCCGACAATGAAGATCATGTATCGTCTTCAATTTGGTGGGAGTTATGAGTAGTCAGCCTGCCGGGCATGCGACATCTGGTACGTCTATGGTATCTCCCAGGTGGTTGTTTATTTACTGTGACGCAGGCTATAATGGAGTCCTACTCTTGTTGATTCATACGGGCAACCGCCATTTGGTGAACGCCCTCAACGTCATTTCTCACTGGTCGATCGCATTGCTCCGTAAGTTGTTCGAATCTGTCACTGACTGCAGCGCGGCTCGCTGAGCTCACAAAGTGCTGTTGATAGATTGTGTATGTTCCGACCGCGGCGGAATTAAGAATGACCATTCCAACACCGACTCTGAAATTCTGGCGTTGGATTAATGTTTTCAGCTATTCTCGATTGGAGGTGAACCATGTATGGACCTATAAAACATTAATGCTCAATTTCTGCTCTTACTATCTCTTAGTCCAATAACCACATGAAGACATGAAGATCATCTACGTGGTGGAACGGGGTTATCGTCGGAGCTCTTGCGCGAAGTGCCATCGAGTTATCAATCTCCACAGGCGTAGAAACGACAATGATTGGAGACTATTAACGCACAGTCTGATCCTCAGGACTATTTCACATCTGTTCACCCTAAAAATATCGATTGCGGCGAGAGACCCCCAGGTACGTTATAACCGGTTTCCATTATTCATAGAAAAAGGATCCAACCATTGATCTTGTTCTACTAGGTAGAATACACTCAAACGAGGATATAACAGCTTTGAGAGATAAAAATAGCTACATTGATGGGGAAAGATTGTCCTTTCGAGATTCGCTCTCACTTCATCGTTGCGCGCTGACCGGTCTTTACTCCCGGCGCATCAATTCATCGTAGAACTGTGGTGAGACAATAAAACCTCTGATTTCTTGAATACTGAAAAGGAAAAGAAGCGCGGTCTCCCTCGTAGATCACTCAAAGCCTCAAAATTTCCTCGCCGATCATATTTGCGAGGGCGACCATCGTGATCAACGAAGAAGGAATGGAGACCATTGCGGCGGGGGTCTAAATCTTGAAAGTACTTGTAGTGAGTTGGTCCATCGTGAAGTCCGATCCTTTTTTTCACCGATATCCAGGTCTGTAGGCGGTGGAAAAGAATTGCCCTGCTTTAGATTGCTCACATCCAAGTATTGATCTTCGCATGTAATATACTGTTATCCGCTCGCGGTGAGTGCTTTTTCCTCTCTGAGTACCACTTTGTGCGCTAATGTAAAATGGTGATGATGTAGACAAATATCGATTTCAAAGATACAGACCTCGTTCGACAGCAATATACCGGAGAAACTGCCAGTGATGGCGTACAGGATTCATATAACAACATGGTAGCGGTCTAAGGAAATTTCCTCCAGAGACTGAAGACGGACACTGCAATTCAGGCCGTTCAGGTACACATCTGCACCTTTCTGACGGCGATTACATCTACTACCGTTTTTCAATCGACCAACGCCGACAACGAAGATCATGATGCCCCGGCAGGCGCTGTGAATCTGCCTACGGTGGCTAGTCTTTTCTGGTGCGTCCATGTTATCTACGAGGAGTTTGTCTATTCATACGAGTTGTATCATTCTCATATGCGTTCACTGTTCGATAGATCGATTAGCGTCCTCAATCGTGTTGAGCATCGATATTGCCACAGCGTCTTCATAAAACAGCACGGGAGCCCATCTTTCAGCTCCATCCTCATCGTTATCCTCACTTAGCTCAGATTCCTAATCAGCTAATACCCTGGATGAGGCTTTTTAACTCGATCGGCCGAGAATATTGCAACCACCATTTGGCAAATCCCCTCTGTCTTTCTCACTGCTCAATCTCGTTGCTCCGTAAGTTGTTCGAATCTGTCACTGACTTCTGTGCGGCTCACAGAACTCACTGTGCACGGTTGACAGATTGTGTGCATTTCGGTTATAGCGGAGCAAGAAACGATTGTTTCAAGGCCTATTTTAATTGATTACGGAAAATTTTGGCATTGGAACTCTTTTCTCTGCCTATCCTCTAACACTGGGAACAAAGCCGACTTTTGCTCAAAACAAAAGTGTGACAAAACTGAAAGCAAAAGGTAACCATTTGCTCATTCAATTCAGTTGCAAGACAAAACGCGACCAAAATCTTACCTTTTGTTTTTTGTTTAAGGTTTTGCGCGGCTCAATAGTCGGCCTTGTTTCCAGTGTATAATGAAAGGTAAAACATATATCAGCTTTTAAAACATCAATGCTCAACTGCTATCAACGCGTGCTTTCTTTGAATTCTTAGTGCAATTCGTTGCATCTTCGTCGTGAGGCGAGGGTGATGTGGTTGGAGTTCTCGAGGCCGAACGCTGGACTAATCAACTCACCAAAGGCCAAGGGACTAGAACGAGCGTCTCCCAATAAATATCAACTCCGACAGGTTCATAGGTGTGTTGCAACCGGTTTTGCATCTCCATAAAAAGAGGATCCGGCGTTGATCTTCTTCACGGATAAATCATGCCAAGATGCGAGTAGGCCAACGCCCAGAGATGAAAGTGCGACAGTGACAAGGGAAAAAGTCCTTTTGAGATTCTTTCTCACCTCACCGTCGTGCGTTGACTTGTCTCTGCTCCCGGCGCATCGATTCAGTATAGAACTACGGTGAGACGCCCGAACTTTTTGATTCATTGCACCCAAGAATAGGAAAGGAAGCATGATTGCCCTCGTAAATCACTCAAAGCTTTGAAATTTCCTCGCCGATCGTATCTGCGAAGGCGACCATCAAGGTCAACGAGTAAGGAATGGAGATAATAGCGATGCTGTTGAAGATCGAGCGAGCGCAAACGCGGACTTGTAATCCAGCTTTGGGCATTCGCGCTCTCTTGTTCAGAGCGTTACCGCCACCACCACTGCACTGTGCCGGTATAAAGATGCTCATGCGAGCGACGGGGTAGGGTGGGTACGCTACACGTCCTTTCTGAGAAATGAACGACATCGCGGAGACAGTAGGCGCCGCCTTCGTTGGGTGTTTGTTGACAGCGATGTTCGTCCTTGTTATTTCTTATTGTATTCGCCAACCCAGACTACAACTTAGATTCTACGGCGTTACATGCTTGCAGACAGCCCGCTACTTTCTATATTGCCAATCGGACGGGAAATTCACAAAGGCATTGGTGGGTTCCTCCAGCTTTGTATTCGTTTTATGCGATGTAGGAGGGGTAGTACCCTTCCTTTTCCAACATAATGGCAGGTCCTCACGATAGCGTGAGTGATATCCAAATGATCAATCAGCAACCTTCAAATTGGTTTATTTTTTCAGATCTCTGGACACCGTTCACATGGTTTTAGTATCACATTTTCTGTGGACGTAGGTTCAAGGTCAAACAGTGTTTGTGATCTATGTATACTAACAATCGCTCTTCGATAAGTTTCATAGTTTCGGACTACGGCAACGTCCAAAAGCTGGCATTTACGCCTTGGTGCGTTGAACATCATCTTCATGACTTGAATAATTCACTTCACTCACTGATTTTCTTCGACTTTAGGTCTTTAGCGGTTTGTCTTTTCCATGGGGACATTATTGGGTTGTTGATGCTCACTGATTCTGCATGCTGAAGGCGTCATTCGTTGTCAGTGTAAGGGTGTATAGCTATATCACACCGGCGTCACGTTAAGCTAACGAGACCTCGGATAGCTCACTAGCGACACCATCATTCGCATGCAAGTGCTATAGAATCATCTGAAATCATGCTAATGATGCATTTATCTAGCTTCTTCGCACGAAGAGCTTTTTACTGTGAGGGCACTCAAAGTCTCAAAGATTCGCTACCGTTCCTTCACTCATATATTTCATTCAGTGAGTCAACGAAACATTATCGTTACCATCTTTCTGGTGCGTGGTGTCTCGTAAGTCGTAATTGTATCGACCCGTTGAAGATCGCTATTATAGGCCGCGGCAATATTATTGGCATTCGGTGAGATATTTGATTCCTATGACGAGCCACTTTACTCACTCATCCGCTTTTTCAAAGGGGTCACGCTAAGTAAGCCAGCCTGACTCAATCACTTCAGAACGATCACTTATCTTGTCAAAAAAATTACGTAGTCTCGTGCATCAACGTGTAAGCCTGGGGGACGTTGATATTAGTATTGACAAGTGTTCGTAATGCCTTGCGTCGCTTTAGGCTCGAGGAAACTCGGGATGAAATGCGTACTCAAATTCGGGAGCTCCCAAAAGAGGTATGTAGTATGCTTTCTTCTTCTTAATCTACAAGTCATACTAATGCTTCTCGATCTTCCTGTGGCAGTGGCTGTTGGATTTGACCTTTGGGTCTTCTGTAATTTCAGATTTGAGCATAGCCGCCACGCTGTGCTTCTACTTTCGCAAATCACGCAGTGAATATTTCGAAGGGTACTCAACCTTCTGACCTCTCTAACAACGGTTGATTACTGACGACACTTTCGAAGTACCAACAAGGTTATGAGTATACTCTGCAAATATACCATTAATACTGGCATTATCGCAACGTATGTTGAATTTGCTGACCATGGGATCCCGGTTAAAGCTTTTTTTTCCTGCCGCAAATAGTGTCTGGGCTGCCTGCTGTTTAATCTCTGTGAGTGCTGCAAATTTTCGAAGATGACGATAGCTAATGCAGTTGATCTGTAGAATCTCTTATTACCTCAATCATATCTGGAGCTTACGTTCTATCTTTCACTCTCCAAAGGTAAATGGAAGAGCCTATCTCCCTACGTCATCGCTGAACAGAATGATTATTTCAGTCTATGTGAATGCATTTCTTGGCTCGTATGTATCCAAAATCCAACTCAATTGTGGCTGTCACTTACTTTTCATCCTCACCCAAAACAAAGCCTGATTGTCAGAGATTCTCTAAGGGCGAAGACTATTGCGAATTTTACGCCGAACGTAAATTCCACTTCAGCTTTGTTCACCCCTTCCGAAGTTTGCAGAAGTGTCTAGCGTAAGGAGCTGATCTATGCTCTTACTCGAATTGCTTATTGAACTCGTTCGATAGATGGTCGCACGAAAAAGACTGCGAAGTACATCGCGTACTATGTATCTTTATTTAATTTGTCATGGAATCAGCAAGGAACACCGAGGATGACTTCTGGAACGAAGAGTTTCAGAGTGTCTAAATATTCGCTGACGGGGCGTCTTGTCGCATTGAACGTCATAAAATGGCCAGTGACCCTGAGCGAACGTATGGGTTTCGTCGCGGTAGACTTCAATCTATTCAAGACAATTTCGACCAGTGCTGGTAGTATAAAGCGGTCCAGCGAAGCTTTGATCTTGACTTCAATGGAATCGAGTAGTGGAAGAAGCCATATGTCGTTTTCATCCGGTATAGCAAGGCTGTCGAAGTACTCAGCAATCTAGTGGATAACCATCGCAGTGACTTGGTGAGTTCATGCTTGGAAAGTGAATGGCTGCACATACGAGATCGTCGTCTTCGATAAATAACGATGCGAGTTTTGGAAACGTCCTATGAATCAACGTGGTCAAAAGACAGCTTCCAGTCGAAGTTCCGGAAATGGCTACGGATAGACCGGAGAGCGAAGGGCAGTCCAAGACTGAGAATAAAACTTCGACGGTAGATTGAGGCAAATCGACTCGGAGCTGCCTCAGTCGAGGAAAGGAAATTCGATGAGACTGAAACTCTGATTCCGGCCCCTCTTGGGTGAATGTGTGATTTCGCAACTTGACGGGGACTGACGGGGATGGAGATCGTCGTCGTCTCCATCGAGAGGCGTCTTCTCTAATTCTATGGAGAGAGACGCTCATTAGAGTGTTTGCGTAGTGTTGCAGCCCTTCAAGGAGGGTTTTCAAACACATTCTGTCTGCACCTGGGTTTCTCGTATCAATTGAAATGCCGATGTCGAGAACAACGGTGCTGCTGAGGATGGGGCGAAGGCTCGGGAGTAGTCCAGCTGGCGCCGAAACTATACGTAAATTTGAAGGACAGATGGCTGGTCCGACAAACTTATCAACTTCGCCGGGATCCCAAGGAGCGCATTTGTCGTAAACGTTATAGCGGTCGGAGGGCGCGAATTTCAAGCGATCGAGGGCAGCCAGCTCTCGTCCAAACCGGTCCACTAGGTTTTTCATGAGATCCGACGACGACTTTAACTCCTTTGATGTAATAACAAGACTGTGCCACGGTCGACCACGTATAACCTCCAATTCTTCCATGTCCGGGTTTTGTGACAGAGTGGCGAAGATCATCGTCGAACGCCTATCCAAAACGTCCTCGACGTCGCCATTCAGCTGCTGAATTGAAAGCTCCTTCGGGGTGGGCCCAACGAGATGCACATTTCCCTTCGCGCCTGACTCGCCTATCGAGCCAGTGCTTGCGACAACGATGGGAATTTGCATCCGAATGAGATCTTTCCAGGCTTGATTCGCACCTCCATTAGCGATGAGCCGCTGTAATGTAGTTTCTCGAGGGACTCCGTATTTGTCTGTCGCCTCTTCCATCCAATAAAGGTGTCGAAGTATTTGCGTGATAATTTCGGCGGGCAACGTTGGTAGAGGCTTGAACGAGAATTGATCGTTGATCTGTACGATGATGCTGGATCTCCTTTTCTCAAGTCCGTCCAAATCTTCTTGCTTCTTCTTTGTCGCGCGTCTAATGACGTCGAGCTGCATGCGATGTATGTGAATCAGCATGCTGCACTTCTCTGAGGCTTGTCTCTGGGCTTCAGTGTTAGGGAATTCTCCGCTAAGACATATGAAGGAACATCAGTGAGAACAGTAGTAGTATGCTGCGATAGAGACTCACGTCATTTCAAGGCTAATCACGAAGTTTGTCATGTCTTCAAATAAGACATCCAAGTACTTGAAAAGCATGTCCGTCTTCTCCGTACAGTAGGCCTCAATAGACCGATGGCAACGCCAGTATACATGCGGGTCATTAGGCATTCTTGCCATTGACAGGCAAACCAAGAGGTAATTTCTCCAGTCGTGTTCGAAGCAGGTGGTGGGAAGAGAGAAAGAACGAAGCCCATGATCACGACACGGCAATTTCGAACGCTCAGCAGCTTTCTGGTTGTTTCGCACCGATCCATCATGTATCACGTATCATAGCGATAATGCTGTGACACAACAGAAAGTCATATTAGGATACTTAATGAAGGTGCACTGAACGAAGACACGTCGCTCCGACTAACGCATTGGCAGGACCGTTCCATTGAAGGCTCGGATGCCAAACCTTGAATAGTTGGCTCTTGAAATGGCACAGTAAAAAGATCAGCTGTCTGCTCGTTCGGAAGGAAAAGGCTACTCACGAGACTCGAGCAGTAATTGTAAATACCCATCATATACGACACAAATGAAAACGTTCATAAGCTATGACAACTTCAGGAACAAGAAGGTTCAAAGTGTCCACAAACTCGCTAATTGAGTTTTTCGCCTCCTCGTACGGCGACACAGAAAACTCAGAGATTCTGAGGAAGCGGATGGCCTTAGTCGCATCAGAGTTCAGCCTATTGATCACGACTTTGGTCATGGTTTTCAGTAATTGGTGTTGTTGGTAAGCATGAAGGTCTATGGAATCCAGCATAGGAAGGAGCCAGGTCCCATTTTCGTTCGGAACGGTAAGGCTTTCACAATACTCAAGAGCCTAAATATAAGCAGCCGAATGAGATTCGCGCCAACAGAAACGAAGATAAAGCACGTACATGAGGGTCGCGAAGTGCTATCTTTTCGAGCCTTGGGAAGGTTGCGTGGCATATAGCAGTCAGATAATGGTCCTTCTCAAGTCTATTATAGTTGCCGGTGACGGAGATGGATATGCTGGAAAGTGAGGGACATTCCACGGCTGAAAGCACGTCTTGAACAACACTCCGAGCAAATGTGAGCTGGAACTGCGTCAAACAAGGAAGAGAAACTCGGCATAATTGTAATTTTTTGACGGGTGTGGATGGACGTTCTTTGCCTGGTGACGGTGACCGCGATCCTCCCCTCATTAGCTGAGAGGTACCACAAGTCCGAGAGTTCTGTACGATTTCGTAAAGGGTAAGGCTCGCCAAAGTGCCTGCATAGTGTTCCAGTCCCTCCAGAAGAATATTGATGCTTGCTCTACCCGAGTCGAGCTTCGGCTCCTCTATCGCAATGCCAACCTCGAGGACCGCGATGCCGTTAAGGATGGGACGAAGAGTGGGAAGCAACCCAGCTGGCGCTGAAACTACGCGTAACCTTGACACAGAGGTTGTAAGCCCGACGAATTCATCTGGCTCATTGGGATCCCACTGGGGAGCACTCTTGTCAAACACGTTGTAGCGGTCCGACGGGGCAAATTGAAAGCGATCAAGGCTAGCCAACTCGCGTCCAAACCGGCCGATGAATTGCTTCAAGAGCTCTTCAGAAGATACAGTTTCCCTTGACGTAAGGACAAGATTGTGCCACGGATGGCTACGTATTTCCTCCAACTCCTCCATATCTGGAGATTCCTGTAGGGTAGCAAAGATCGTCGTCGAGCGCATCTCCATTGCGCTCGCCAGGTCCACCTTCGAATCTCGAATTGAAAACGCCTTCGGAGCAGGTCCAACGAGTGAGGCATTTCCCTTCGCATCGAATTCCGCTTCACCTGCTGAGCCGTTGCTCTCCACAGCAATGGGGATCAGCTCCCGAACGAGAGACCTCCACGTTTCACTCGTGCCTTCATCAGAGATGAATCGCTGTAAAGTAGTTTCTTCACAAATCCTGTACCCGAGCACATCTATCGTCTTGTCTGACCAGTAGAGGTGTGAAAATATTCGTGCGATTACTCTGATGGGAAGTGTCGGTAAGGGCTTGGATGCGAGTTGATCGTTGATGCGCGAAAGCATGGTAGATTTCTTTTTGACGAGGGCGTTCAAATCGTCGTACTTGCATTTTATCGTGCGCCTAAGGACCTCAAGTTGCATATGGTGCACGTGAACCAACATCCCGCATTTCTCCAAAGCCTCCCTCTCCGCTTCGATGCCAAGAGTCTCTCCACTATAAGATAAGAGCGTCAATCAATACAATCGTGCGTTGTGGAAAGAACTCACCAAAGCGTCTCATCAAAACTACCGACAAAGCTTGCCATATCTCCAAATAATACATCCATGTGTTTGAGAAGCATTTTCGTCTTCTCTGCGCAATAGGCCTCGATAGACCTATGACAGCGCCAGTAGGCTAACGTATCATTAGGAGTTCGTGACATCCGTGGACGAGTTCAGCCGACGACACAGCTAGGAGCTTTCGAGGTACGTGGTGGGAGTAGCAGCGAAAGAATGCAAAACCGTAATCAAATCGCAGCAGGTGCTTTTGAAGTTCGCAAGTATTTTGGATTGATGCATCACGCATCACGGCGTCGTAGCTTTGTCGCTAAGGAACTGTTTAGTCGCCGAGGGTGGACGCGAGCCTGTTCACGAAATTGAATCCAAGAGAACATGAATACAAGTCTGTCATTTCCACCGAGTCAGGAAGAATTTGAAACTCACCGGGTTCCTCGACCACGTCGCACCACTGCAATACTCTGTCCCTCGGAATGACCTCTAACTCCCCTCCCCGAACGAGCTTCAACTCCGAAAAAGCGCTCCAAATGCGCCGGTCCATCATTTTCCTTGCCAAACCTCTCATCCACTGAGCGACGCCGCGCACGCTCGGAAGGTCAAAGGTGATAGTTTGGAGGGAAGTGTTGAGGAATAGTCCGGGAGTCGTCCGGGCATTAGCGTTGGTGTCGTTGAGAGTGACATCGAAAGAGCTCTTAACTCGAAGATGCTTGAGGGAGGAGGGGATGCAGTAATGCGGGACCAAAATCGTCGGCGGATCGACAAACTTACTTCCTGCATCAACCCACAACGAGATGCTTAGAGTCTCGAGGGATGGAAAGGGAGATTGCGGGCCAGATACTGCAAGTGATGAATCATATCCAGCGATGTACTCGTTCCACACAACCAAAGGGATTCCCTTGTTCTCCTTCCCTAAATCAAAGAAGAGGTTCAATTCCAAGGCATTCGGGAGGTGGATTTTGCTTAATGCGTGCCACATGGCAGCAACGTTCGAAGAGGCCAGAGAGGAGCCCAGGACTTCGACATGTACGGTTTTGACGGACGGAAGTTCAACGACGGGCAAGGCGGATGTCGAGAGCACACGGCAATCGATCAGGGACAGATGAAGGTGAGTCAGTGAGGTGGCGGAGGCGAGATATCGCATATAAAAGATATGATTCACGAGTCCGAGCTCATCATCCGTGAGCGCCCACCGCAGAGATTGTATTCGAGATAGAGATGGCCAAGGAATCGTGTTCGCGAGGGTGTTGCGCAAAGTGACGTTGCGAAGGTTGGGGAGACTCCAATGAGCGCCTGGCCTGAAGTTTTTGATCATAGTTCGACCTCTTGTGTTGAAAGGAAACCGTTCGGCTAAGGAGGCATCTTCTTCTATTGAAAAGTCTTTGAGCATGGGCGTTGGGATGTAGATGGTGCTTGCGAAGGAGTCGAGGTCGAACGTGGTGGAAGACAGTCTATCACGAGAGTCGTCACTTGTTAGGCGTATAGAGCAGCTTCGCCAGCGTATGCTAGAAGAGAGGACGGCCTGGACGATGTTGTCCACCACCATCGTTTCTTGTCTGAGTCGGTGTGGCAGCGGCTCGTCCTGGGGCGATATGGGGTAGAATGAGAATGTAACGTCCAACGGCTGGTCTTGACTCCTTTCCATGCACGCTTCGATGAGTGCTAGTCCTGGACGACCTAATCTTCTGCTCAAGCATGTCCATAATGTCGGGCAACGGAGAGCTGCTCGACGAAACGACGAGCAGACGTGCGACAACGAAAGTGTAGCGAGCGAGCGTTCGTCCGGGATCGTGCTTTGAACAGCGTCTTTGAGGATGATGAAGAGAATATCTGCAGGGAGATTCTGCGCAATTGAGAGAGCCGACATGGTTTTACGAAACCGTCGTCGTCGTCGTCCGGGGCCAACCAACAAGTTTGTCGTCAACGCGGCGTGTCGTATCTTGTTGGCCACGTCCAACCAAGGGGGCGCGTCCACGCACCCGCTGAAATCAACCTGGTTACCCTGGTACGAGGCCTCGTGGGAATAGAAGCATCGGAACCTTCCGTCGCTGGGAGGGAAACTGGGAGAGCAGTTGACGGTGTCACTGTAAACGAAGCCGGCTATTGAGCCGCGCAAAATACTAAACAAAAAAAAGGTAAAGCTCTGCTCGTATTCTGTCTGTCAGTTGAATGGAATGAGCGAATGGCTACCTTTCGCTTTCAGTCTTGCCAGACTTTTTTGCTCGAAGCAAAAGTCGGCTTTGTTTCCAGTGAGATCTGTGAGAGCTCCCATTGGCTGAGATCAAGCGAAGTGCTTCTATTCCCACGAGGCCTCGTACCAGGTTGATTTCAGCGGGTGCGTGGGACGCGCCCCCCTTGCGTCCAACCGTGATGTCCACCACGACGGCGACTTTAAAACTTCAACCGATATATCTCGCATCTCCATTTTGCATGTTTCTTCTTATTCTTACTCGTAATTTGTGTGAGTGACTTCTCTTACGAGCTCGGTGTTCAGAAAAATCACAGATGATGCGATCGCGTTATGAAACCTGCGCAACTCGGACGTGCTACTCCCAGAAACAACAAGCACTACAACCCACACTCGCGTTGGCGGTCTATCGGAGCTGCGACCTTCCAATTAATTGGCTCTCAGGCTATTACTTCTCGACTTATTCGAAGAAATGACATATTAGGGCGTCGATGACGAACTTGAAGACATCAGGAGTCAAGATGAAATCTCTGGACGAGTTTGTCCGCTTTGCCAAAAGTGCGGCATGAAAGGTCCGCCTTGCTTTGCTACTATGCTCTGAAGGAAACTCTGAGGACTTGAATTGCCTTTGTCAGCCCTCATGTTCTCTTTGGATATCGGAGGAGGCGACGTGCCGACCCAGAGCTCTTCCCTTCTTTACCAACCGGTGCGGCAGTCTGGACGATGCAAAGTACTTTGCGACTTCGTGGTATGATGATTCGAATCTCATTGCGAACGGTGTGCCATCCTCTTCGTTCTACCCAGGGACTCCGAAAAATCCCGTTCGTTTCTCTTTATCCGGAAAATCAACACATGCAAAGATTGGTTCTGTCCATGGTCGACGGGCTCGCTTACGCTTTGCTTTCGTATCTTCGCCAAGCATCATCCTGCAATGCTCGTCGATTCTTTATTGCCTCATTCTTATGCCAGAATGTCGCTAGTTCCGCGACATTCCGCGCTTGAAGTCCTCTCTTCGTTCTGGACGAGTTTCCGTTCAATCCTGGACGTTCTCTCATCTGTCGCAGTAACTATCCTGCCCCGAAGATTCTGCCCTTCAAACTTCCAGGAAGACATATGTCCTCCGGTTACAATGTCAACTCTTTGGCATTGTGCGACGAAAACTCAAGATTCACATGCTCAGAACACTTTTATGCAGTGCTCTCGAGGTCCAGTTCCGAGCTCCAGGCATACGTGGCACACATGGTCCGCGAGATGGTCGCGCTGATCGCGGCGGCATCTAATCTTCAAATGATGTACGAAGGTGATTGGGAGATCTTTAAGTGAGCATCGAGGCATCCGCAGAGGTAGCACGAAAGTTGACGAATTACTTTCATTTCTCTAGATACACGACCAGAAGTGATCGCGATGAATCAGGGCGAACGACAATAACTCATCGTCTCCACCTCACTCGGATTGGATGCAGCGTTCGGGGACGAGCAAATCTTGGAGCGACTCTCTTCGACTTTGCAATAGTGGCGTCAGACTTCCGTCCAGGTTGTTTGACCACTTTGCTCTTCGCGCCAACAAATTGCGACGTATTGGAAGTTATTTACCGGCATGACGAACTGATTCGTCATGAGAATCAGTAGACAACGAAGAGGTGAAGGAGTCTAATTTGTTGGTTTCAAAATATCCTAGGTTAAAGTATAATCCATCAATGCATCAAGGCTCAAGCGGCCTGTCTTTTTTTCCATGGCGCTCTCCTCTTTCCTCGCAATACCCCATAATCATTGGGAATTTGTGCGCTACGTCGGATCCACGTCTTCAAGGTGGCATTCCGGAGCAAGCTTAATCCTTCGACGTTGTTTAAATGACACCCTATCTCGGTATTCTCGTCTGCGCTTCGCTTTTTGGTAGACCTTTCGCAGTTCGATTTTAGCTGTTGATTTACACTGTAATTCCTTAATTTACCACCGACTAGCTCATTCATATTTTCTGTTCGACAGAGTGATCACTCAGCCTGACTAGGGAAAATCTGTTTGACGTATGAGTCGATTGCATTTGAAGGATCTTCGTCCCATGTGCGTCGCACGTTTTGAGTGTACCGGCACCGGTTAACTCATATTAACCGAATCCGATACGCTCGTGTTGGGTTCGTTGACGTCCACAGCGACAGCGGACAATTCCTTGTCGTTTTCAACCATCAGCCACTAACTAGCCGTTGAGCCTCCTACCTTCACATCTTTTCGACGACTTAGCTCCCAGGTCATAGCTTATGTGAGGCTTTGACATTCAAAGTCAGAATGAGGACGCTTGGACGATTTTTTGAAGACAACATTGTCAGCGAGCATTTCGAGACAGCAATATTGCCCCAATGGCCGATGTACATCGAAGATGGTTCAAGATGGCGAAATATCATTCTGAAGAGTGCAACCTAAGAATGATTTGTCCATGGTGCGTTTCGGAATCTCGTGTGTCTTTCAAGGTCATTCATACTGAACCGCTTCGTCCCGGTGTCGACAAGAACTGGGTCATCAATAGTGTCTTTCATGACGAAGAAAGAAGTTTCATCGTCGTCAAGGATTCGTTGACTTGGAGTGCATAAATGGCGACACTCTTCTTTCAACATTTCCCTATGCTTCCTGGTGCAAATGTCTGAGGCTTGAGTCGCGAACGGGTGAGCGCTTTTATCGTTGGTTGTTTTGCATGAGCGACTACGTATGCCGTCGCGGACATTGTGACGCAGTGGGCCACCAGCATCTCAAGGGGTTCTATTACCCTCCTTTGAAGTAGGACTTTAGCTTCGAAATGCTCAGAAAGGATCTTTGCATGCGGTGAGTGGCCGGTGTTGCTCTTCTACCTTGGAACTTTACAATTTCATATTCCTCGAAGTAGGCTGGACGCCAACCCGTCCTCTTAGATGCTTCAAGGCGGTTTGGGCGCTATTGTAGCAGTACCAAGCGGACCGAGCGCAACAATCCTCGGCCACCGGTTCGACTCTGCTACAGGCAAGATGTGGATCTCGTTCCAATCTTACAAAGAATCCTGCCTGATAGCGACTGAAGTGTCTTTCCTCTTCGCAGAGCCCTACCGTATGATTTCAGTTCCTCGTCACTCAACTTTGGAGCTCTATTTTAGGTTCGGAGAAATATCAATTTCGCCGCGACGCTCTTTCACCCATCCGTTCCAGGCGACTCTACTTTTTCGACTGATCTCGAGGAGAGCCCGTGCCATCGGGATGCAATGGTAGTACTCGCCCTTCACTGTTCGAGTATTTGAAGACAATTTCTGACTACTTTTGCTCTCTATCGCAAAGTCCGAATTCTGAGCTCTTGTCCGATCTCCTAAAAACTGTGGCACACATAATTTTCGATGTGGTACGGTTGCGCTCTCGAACACTCAACCTCTCTCTCTCCGCTTACGTCTGCTTTAGGTTTTCGAATGAGTCTACGGTTACCTTTACCCAAAGCGGGTATTGTATCTCGAGGTATTTACGAAATTTCAATAGGTGACTTCATTTATCATCTTCTCGCTTATATGGCGACTCGTCAAGTCAACCGGTGTTCTTGCTGCTTTTCTTCAGGGCGCTTTGGACCGGACAGAACGGTATTTATGCGAAACCTTATGAAGAAGAAGGACTACGATCTACATAGTAAGAACATGAACATCGAGTTCTACGTTTTCCTCGGAATGGCGAAATGGCGAAACGGTATGTACATCTGCACTTGGTACTTGAAGACATATACAAGGTTTGTATCTCACGAAACTGTGTAGTACGTGAGTAATCATTCGGCGGGATGGATTCTTGGAAATTAATGTTCAACGTACGTCGAAGCTATAATTCGGACGAGTCATCTCATTCGTTAGCTTCCTTGGCTAACTTGCGTGCCAGAACTGATACTTCCGAAGCCGGGACCGAACGGATTTTCTTAGTGATCAGAAATATCCGAACGTCAGCTCACAATCGGGTTTGAGTAAACACAATGCGTACCTCCATGCATTCTGCGATTGTCTTCAATCTTTTACTTACATCTGCGTTGTAGTCATCGTGCAACAAAGCTCGCGTCCAGGTTTGCAGATGCCGCCGTAAAATTATGTTGATGTCACGATCAAGGCCCTCGGTTATCAAATTCCAGCTATGGTTTGCGGCTGCCTCGAGATGGTCCACCCAATAGATACACGCGTATCGAAGACAAGGCGAGTTATCTATCTCGATATCCACCCCTTTGGAGCCGGAAGAATCGTCCAAAACGCTGAATTTGTTGACTATCGTCAGAAGGCAGCTTTTGGCGAGAAGAGCATGTTGCCGTTCAAGATCGAATAATGCCTGGAACGTATGAAGTTCGCTATCAGACATTGGTCGACAGGTGTACATGATTATACCCCCCCGTGAAATGACCCCCATCACATTGCGATGCCATTGTTGGTCCAGAAGGAAATCTGAAAGACTTCTGTGGCACACTTGCAGAGCTTTATTTTCCCCTTTTGTTACGACGAGGGGGGCGAGACCGTCTAAAGCGCGCACGATAGCATTCTCACTAGTGAGCGACGCTGTATCTTCGCTTGCCGTCAAAAGCTCCAAAACTGCTCGTTTCGGAAGCTCGTTCCTCAACAGCACCAGCGATGCGAGTATGAGGTGTATGGTGTTTCTTCCCTCCGTCTCATCGATGACCATGGAAATAACTCGTGCATAAAGAATGCGGATGCGATCTTCCAACCCCAGAGGCCTGGCCTCTTCTTCCATCCGCAGACAAACCTGAACTTCGATAAGCGTCTCCGCAAGCAGTAGTGCTTCGCGCGTAGTGCCGTTCCTCCGTGTCACGAAGTCCACAGCTACTGTTGCCCAGAGGAATGAACCGGCGGCGTGACGGATTAGCCATTCGATCACACCCGGAACGTCAACGCCATCACTCCACCCAGTACTAGTGCCCAATTTCTCTTGGAATCTCGTTATAAGATAACGTCCAATGTCTTCGTTCGTTTCCTCCGAAATGAAGTTTCCAGGACCGCTTTCAAGGCGGATTAAACGGCATTTCCCTTGCAACTTTCCGTTGAGTGTGGCATTTTCACGACTTGTGAGGATGAGTTTGTATTCTTGTGGCATCATTTCCCCCCATTGCTTGATTGCGCCATAGAAAGCGTCAAATTCGTCGTCATTGTTCACCTTGCACTCGTCGAGACCATCAATGATGACCACAATTCTCCGCGCTGACGATGGATCGGCGACGCCTCCAAAGTGCTTTTTGAGAGGGCTGTAGACGAGTTCGTGGAATTGTTCTTCGATGGAAATGTTCGTTGGATAGTAAGTGTCAATGCTATCATATCCGTTGCCTGAGCTCCTCCACATGGCTTCCAAAATACTCTCTTTGACGCCCTGGTACCTGAGAGCAAGACCGTTCGCGATGTCCGCCCACAATTCTCGTAGATTATACGAGTGGTTGTAGCCGGTTCTCTTCCCAAAGAATGCGAAGCAGTCGTAATTCGCGTACTGTTCCAACACTGGACGCGCAAAATTTCGAGCGATTGTTGATGCGACTGTAGTTTTCCCTGTGCCGGGCTCGCCCGATATCCAAAGCACGTTTGGTTGACTGTTGCCAATGCCTTTGATCCAGGCGTCAACAGCGGACAGTATTGATTTCCGGGTCCCAGGGAAGCATTGCTTCTCAAAAGGTGGGTCGATTGGCGAGTCACCTATCGAGTTCTATTTTGAAACGATGACGATCGAGATATATAGTGGATGACGTACTGGTAGTAGCATGTGTGTCCAACACATGACGTATTGACTTGCTTCGCGCTCGGAAGTGCCTCACAGCCCTTCGTAATTCCGAGTCCGAGTCCGAGACCACATATTTTGCGATACGGATAGATTCTCTCAGAACTATTTTGGCTCGTGAGTTTCCGTACGCAGAAGTCGAAGTCTGCTGTGGACTTCCATCCTGGGCGTCTATATATAGGAGCAAGGCACACACTTCGCTCGAGAGGGCTTTCACGTGCTCATAAAACTCCTGCGGTTTCCGGCCTGACCCATTTCGCTGTGAAGTAAACGTGGATAATGCTCGGACGTGAGCATCCAAATGATTAATTGCTTCAAAAGACTCACTCCAAAGCGCGCAACAAACCTTTCCACAAGCGGCATGACATTTGTTTGAGATCGATACTACAGATAGATTAATCAATTACGCGTCAGTCATACTTGGAAGTTCTTGGAAACTTACTTCAGAAACTTCTGAGGTTATATGGGAAATGATGTTGTCTTGTATCGCTGTCAGTGTCGATGGCACGCTGCCAGTGTAAGCTAGACGCTCAATCGTTTCTTCAAGTTCCACGTGGAATGAACCCGATGAACCCAAAAGATTTAGCCAGAGGAAAATGTGATCCTCTAGCTTCGGAAAGTTTTCAAGATACTTGGATCCTTGATTGGCTTTATGACTAGTACTGTTTTTGTAATAATCCGCGCCGGCCCCATGGAGATGGTAGATCCAATAGTCGCAAGCGTACGTAGAGGCGGTTCTTACCCCCTCCCGCGACTTCTCGGGGTCATAAACCGTATGGAGGTTGGAGTCATTTAGTAGAGAAAGGCATCTTTCGGCGAGAAGAGCGTGTTGACGAGAAATAGAGAATGTGGCAATGAGTAATTCTTGTTTCGGCGCTGCTTCCTCGCCCAAGAATTTTGCTACCAAGCTGCGAACTCTAGACTCGTCCAAAAGGAAATCCAAAAATCCTCTACGAAACACGCGAAAATTCTCGTCATTGACTTCATCGTCGTTATAGTCGACGAGATACCCAAGGCTTTCGAGTGCAGCTTCAACAGAAGGAGCTTGAGGCGGTGGTCGACTCCCAAATTCAAGTTTGTTATCATCAGAGTTACGCTCGACACTATCAGGTGCCAAAAGTTTCAAGAGCTCCTCCCTTTGCAGTTCGGCCTTCAACAATACCAACGATGCAAGCACCAAGCTCAGGCTATTGCATCCCTGCGTATCAAAACCCAGGCCGCGTAAGGATTCGAGAAGGATCTGTGCATAGAGCTCCTCGAAGAGACCTTTGTTCCCCGTTGCTCCTGAGCATACGCCTGCCAATACTTCGCTCAATTGCGTTCGGTCCGCTTCAGATCGCCGTGGCTGTATAATGTCCACTATTGCGGATGCCCTCGCAAACGAACCATAAGCATAATCGGCCAACTGAGCAAATCGGTCTTTGTTGATTTGCGAGTTTTCGGGTGGTGGGCTGCACGCTGTGCGAAGTTTTTCCGCGAAAAAAGATTGTATGTCCTTCTTCTCTGCGCGTAAATCGAGTGAATGGCAGCCCTCTAACGTGATGGGTGTTGTGGAGTCGTGTTTATCCGTAGTAACTATGAGTTTGCAGGAGTGGGACAACTCTTTGCGCCAAAGAGTTATTGTGTCGAAAAACCTGTGCCATTCTTCTGAGTTTCGACGATCACATTTATCAGGAGCATCAATGACGACGACAATCCTCCAAGAAAGTGGGTTAGCCAGGAAGTGCCTTTTCAAGGGCTCACAGATAAGCAAGCGGAATTGATCTTCAATCGACGCCCCTTCGACAATCACAGAGTTGGTGCCAGGTAGAGAAGTTCTTAAAAGGTCATGTTTTATGCCGCGATCCAACATAGCAAGTTGATATGCGATGCTTGACCAAATTGTTCGTGGATTCGTGCCTTGCCTGACGAAGACTTTCGCACATTTATACCGCGAAGAGTCTCTGGCAATCGTGGAAACAAATGCCGTTTTCCCTGAACCAGGCACTCCTGAAATCCAGAGGACGTTAGAAATGTCGTCCCTTGCTACCCATTCCTGGCATTCGGAAAAATATTTTGCTTGAGTTCCGGGCAGACAATCTTCGGCAATCGATGATTGCTCAAGCTCAAGTGGCGATAGCTTGCGATAAAGGAGATCAAAGTGATGCCCATCTAGTTATACTATGTTGTGAGTGAGGAACCAATTCGGGTTCTTCCGCACGCACCTGAAGTACCCCTTTCAACGAGAGTTTGATGCGGCCTCACTTCCCTCAGAGTGAGACTCAGATCTCTCAAACTAGCTTGAAATTCATTCAGCCGAGAGGAAGTTGATTGAGTATCGGGGTTTCTCTCTAAATTGTTTGAGGTGTTGCACTTCGCTTCTATCGTACGAATGAAGTCTTACCTATGCTTCCCTCCCAAAGATTTGAGTTCGCGTACCGTGATATGTCGATGATCAATCCTACTAATTTCATGACAGTTTCGTCCGAGGAAGAATCTCGATTCGGTTCAAATAGCACGTCCGCCAAAAATTTAAGCGAAAAGCACATGTCGCCCGCAATTGAGGAGATGTCTCTGATGAAGCCGCGACGTCTGTCTAACATCTTTCACAGAAATCAATGTTTGTAAACATGCACAAATCCCGCGAAAGATAGAGGTCCTTACTTTATAAGGGACTAGTAGCGCCTTGAAAACAATCTCTATCGTCGGGTGTGCCTACAAAGTAAGTTTCAACATTGATCTCCGCTACAAAGGTAACTTGGACGTACGGGAGACATCGTTTTCAAACGTTGCAAAATCATACCGAGAGGTCCGAAGTCTATATCCTCGACGAATGAAATTGTCAAATCTTGAAGCTCCTTCTTCAACTTGGTATCGTCCGAGGCGAAAGTTGGTACCCGATTATCCAGCCTAGAGATGTCTTCGGTAGAAAGAGGGACCGTCGTTTCAAGCTGCTCCGTTGTTAGAAACATCGTCCATGAATCTGCACCGCCTGTCTTACTCACCGAACTCAGCTCTTTCCGGGCGAACGTCAAAGTAATCGTGGTGTTGTCATTCGTTTTTGTGACTTGACAGTTTAAAAGGTGATTCG
The DNA here is from genome assembly GCA_001020605.1 of Schizopora paradoxa. NCBI lineage: Eukaryota > Fungi > Basidiomycota > Agaricomycetes > Hymenochaetales > Schizoporaceae > Schizopora > Schizopora paradoxa. The sequence goes on from KQ085929.1 coordinate 111,466, forward strand.
TTCGAATATACAAGAGACAACTCACAGATCGACTCTGGTTTATTGCTCGTTTCAGGCAACTCGTTTGCGGAAAGGACGAATTCCTCGAATTTCTTCGGTCGATCGAGTAAACGACTTTTGTGCTGATTCGCTTCTCGATACGTTACGATTCGGATCTCGGATCCAGGGAGTATGGCGCTGGTGAAAAACTTAACACGGAACCTCCACAGAAAGTGACACGCACATACAGATAATCTTTCGGCATCCAGCCTAGTAATACATGACGCTGTTGAGGCGCTACACGCATCCATGAAGTCGGCATTCGGGATAGTTTTCCTGGCTCTTTCACAGTCACACGTAATTTGTCAGAAATTGCGTGCTTCGCTGTCTTGGAGGGGTCAACAGCATCCAAAATAACACCTGGATCAAGATAGAGATGCTTTATGAGTATTATTATAATGAAAGCAAGCAAGACTTACTACGAATCTGAATCCTGGTTGAACGACTTCTTTCAGGGCTCATTGTTGATTATACCGTGAAACACGCACCACCACATTCCCTGAGAATTATTTTGTGCATCAGCGTCTGTGTTTGCCATGTTTCTAGATAGCGACGGTGTTCGTTAGTGGAGGCGAAGAACAGTCGACGAGAGCAAGAAGAGTGGGGGGTTATAGATCCTGTCACAAATATTCGTGAGAATTTTAGTATTATCCGAATTTAGAGAGGATGACGGACAAACCTCGTATCTAGGAATGAAATGAAACGATCGATGCCGATTTTCAGCAAAGAAGGACAGGTATTGCTTCTTACATTCGTACCGCTGTTCGGTTTCGGTGTCGAACTCGCGTGTAATCATACGGTTCTTCTTCTTTTAATAAACTATTAAGTCTGGGATTGGTTTCGGAAGTCTCATACTCTGAATGAATTGTCCGGCTGACCTTGCTGTCCAGCGTCGACGACTTGCGAAGAGCCTGAGCCGAGCCGCTTCAGGAACGCGAAGGAAGAGCGAACATCATCGAATTGAGCCCATCGGAACTTCTGTGCACTCGAACTTCTTCGTCACTTCCCAAGTACTTCTGGGAATCGAAGAGGGTGGCGACAATGCGATATCGACCACTCTTCTAAGTCTTCTTGTCCTCATGGTGGGGCGTTACAGCCGTTTGCATAAATCTTAACGCCCATGCCAGGTCACGGTAGAAACGAGAAGGGAAGATAGGACTTACTGTAGGCTGTGTAGCGAAAGTCGACGTCGCCCCCTTCCGGCATTCTCCAGCATGTCCGGCCAGGGATAATTATAACAAAGAAGCGCTTGATCCCGAAATTTCCCGCGTTCTCCCGGAGCTATAGGCGCCCGCCCGCGGCGACACTCGAATTTCGCCAAATCTTTCGTGTTTCTTTCCTTCTTTTCCATCCGTGCAGTGTCAAAGTCGAGCCATCGGAGATTGGATAGCTAAAGGAGATAGGGGGAAGCGTTCGTTTTGCTCAGTAAGACCCACAGTTACCCATTTTCCAACCACTATAATTTACATGCATACATCTAAAGCGATAAAGAATCACTATCTTTTCCCCAGTGAACGTCTGTCATATCACGGTATGCGAGCAGATATTGAGTCATTTCTTACTTGTTGACTGAATATACCGTGCCCGCTACTAGTATTTATACAAAGGGAATGTGTTATCAAAATGTCCTACAAGTCAAAACAAGTGGGGTACGTAGTATGACCAGGTAGCGATAATGTAGGCGTTAGGCGAGAGGTACCAAAGCTGGCGAACGCTTTCGAAGAGAAGGTACATAGATCCGAGGGCGTATATGGAAGGTATGAGGAGAGATGACATGAATTTATCAGAGCGAGAAACTAAATTCTGCCCATGCGCACGGGTCTTCTTACTGCTGGATACGCACCAAGTCATCTTATTGAAGACGACAAAGGATACTGCAGCCGCAGCTCCCGGGGACATGGATGCCACGGTTGCGATGCGCCATAATATACGCTCAACTTTCGTGGGGAATTGTGCATGCCACCCAAGGAAATGTAGAGAGCCGTAGACGATCGGAGTGAACGCCGAAACGAATATGAATCCGTCCAGCTTTTCTATCGAGAAGGCCATGAAGAGATCGCCGAAGGTGGGGGATGAATTGAATGTAAGTAGGGAATGGGCGCGCATATACTCCAATGCAGTTAGACTGCGTTCGGTATCGAACTGGATCCAGGTTGGCGAGGCGATGTTCAATGGCTTTCTCCACCACACAGCGCAGGAAGCCAGCGTGCAGAGACCGTGAGCCAAGGTCGAGACCTCTAATAGGCTCAATGGCAGGTCCTCTGCAAGGCGAGAAGCGCAGCTCACGCAGAACCACACTACCTGGAAGGACATCACAGTTTTGCCAAAACTGTTTGACTTCGCCCTTTCGGTGATAGACGTGAGCGATACGTTGAGGATTTGAGGAACGATAAAATCGGGCTCGCGTTTTATGAGAAATTGAAGGCCTTCTGCGGAGATTCTCGCTGGGACGCCTCCGAGTTCTGGGGGGAGTTTAACAGTCCTACCAGTAAATATTATTGAGTACTATTAGCGAAACGCTAATGGCTGATTGATTCAGAATAGCGAAAGGCTGATACGAAATATTAACTTATTTACAGCGTTTCGCTAATAATTTGAGTCATTCAGCAAACGCTAATGGGAATGAGCGGAATGAACAGGACGGTTCTGGCGCGTTCGGGGGTGGGAATATTAGTCTATTTCGGGATATTTGAGGTCAATTCCCCAGGTCGCGTAGGGAATGGGGTTTGTTCTTGCGGGATTTCCTTCCCATTGCTTTACCAGCCCAATTCTAGGGTTATTCAGGTTGGTGACGGCCCATTACATAATATACATCTCAATTTGGACTCCATTCTGTTGGGCATTGGCGTCGTTCGTCGTTCCCCAACGTCAACCACCTCCATCAAAAGCACGACACTCAACGCTCATTCAGCTCTCGGTTATACCTTCCCTTTACTTCAGAATGGGCCGCCCACCGAAGTACAAAGATGCAAATGAACTTCGCGAGGCGCGAAAACGTCAAAAGCGGGAGTGGTATGAAAAGTAAGACAATTCTCAAATTTTCATGAAAGCAAAATGCTTACATCGAATACGCTATTAGCCACAAGGATGTCGTGAACATGCGGCGAAATCGAAGACGACGAGACAGACGTGCTGGTGTACCCAACCCTCCATCTTTTTCGCCAACATCATCATACGAACCCTCCCTGACCGAAGACGGTCAAAGATCAATACGATCTGGAGCAGATGCCCTCAACATCGAGAACGAATGCTCTTCCTCGTATATGTCTTACCCGACTTCTTCCCCTTCTATTCCTTTGCCGACTTCTTCCTCATCTACGTCTTTCATCCTTTCGTCTCCCATCCGACACGGAAGCCCTTGCTCGTCCGACTCAGAAGGGACGGTTTCAGTGAGGCAAAATTCATCATCACCAAGCTCGTCTCTCTCCCCTCCTTCCCCTAGGAGACGACTCGAGGTCCCAAGCTCGCCTGAGTCAGACGGGGAATTGGGACCGGTGTGTGATTGGCGGACTCCCGCAAGGTGCGTGCTAACTAACTATCATTCGGAATTTACGGCTTCTATCTCATACTATTTTAGTTTGGATTCGTGCGCTTGTATCCCGCGTGTGCTCATTCAAGAAGTGCGTAGCGCACTGCGGCAGGCCCCTAAATTGCAATATGCTGCCCGTTCGTGCGGGTACTGGAAATCTTTTTACTGGAGCTTCACGCGCGATGGGTTCATCCCGCTGGCACGAGCCATTTTCGATGACTTGGCGTCCATGCCTGACTCCGACGTATCGAAAGCACTCGCATACTCCGAATTAGCGAAGGCTCTGAAAAAGGTCGACAATGTTTTCCACGCACTTCTTGAAACGACCTTGAGTCAAGATCCGCTGGGACGATGGAGCACCGTCAAGTGCGCCATAGGACTCGATAGGAAATGGGAGCGACTCTCGGACGTAGTTTGCGAGATGATCTATCATCGCCAGGACGGACGGGATTACCTTTTGCGTGCCTCGCGTGATGGGGTCCTTTCGTACCCTTTCACTCTGCCTTGATGATTGTACTCAACACATTTTTCCCTCATGTTCTCCAGCCCGCCACCACGAGGACTCTTTACGACGATTTTGTATTTATAGGGCTGTCCCATCGCCATCGCCATTCTCAAAAGATTTGTACGTTGTGTTTTTTTTCCTTTCCACCTTTTCTACCATGCCCTCTGTGAGACGACCTGTCGTCTCAGGACGCTCGTCCCGTAGCGGTGTTCTCGCCGAAGAACCGTTGATCACCTCCCGCATCGTTAGAGGCTCCATTCAATCCAATCCGCGGAAGAAGACGAAGAAGAGCCAAAGGTTCCAAAAGGAGATTAGGGAGGTATCTGACTCTTCGCATGTTCGGTTCAGCAATCGCGCTCCTCCCCCAGTTGTCGACAACCTTGACGATTCGACCATCCTCGACTTCATGGACTGGGCGGGCGATGAAAGCACGCCGTACCCATACGCAGACGATCCAGGCTCGGAGGACGACGACGACGACGATCCTCTGCCATCTTTTGGGCCCCAACTATCCCTCAACGAGGTGTCGGATCAGAGCACCGTCAACCCAGACGTCGTCGATTTTGCGGATATGGACGTGGGCGATATGCAGACTGTATGTTGTTCAGACCTCAACTCGCATTACAACCACTAATTTCCTACAAATCTCCACGTCCGCAGCTTGACATTCTCAAGCAATGGGAGGCAAAACGCAACGAATGTTTGGATGAGCTTCACCGTCACGACGGGTATCTCCTTAGCTCCGACGATTCGTTCTGCGGACGCGTAGACTGCAACAATGTCGGGTCGGTTCGTTGTGTCGATTGCATGCCGAGCGGATATTTTTGCGAGTCATGCACGGCGTCTATGCACACATTGGAACCGTTTCATCGAGTCGAGGTATGGAGTCATTTTTATCGCAGCTTAAAGTCGCTGAATGATGTTCAGCACTGGACCGGGACTTTCTGGGCGAAGACTTCGCTCCAGCATCTGGGACTGGTCGTCAATCTGGGCCATGGGAGCGATACATGCCCGAGCCCGATGTGCATCGTTCGCGACATGCAAGTCATCGACACGAATGGTATTTTCGTTGTGAGGGTGCGGTTTTGCAACTGCCCTAAGGTCGGTAGCGGTGGCGCACATCACATTCAGCTACTTCGCAATCTCTGGTTTCCGTGCACCGTGAAGACACCCAGCTCCGCCGTGACGTTCAGATGCCTAGACTCGGTCTGCCGATTGAATAATCAAGGGAAGCTAACCGGCTACGATTTCTATCAAAGTTTGATGCAGTCCATGGATAGCGCTGAGCTTGACCCGCCAAAGGTAAGCATCGTAGGTCGATTGCGAGGAACTTACATTGACTTACTCTCCAGAAACGCTACGATGAATTCATGAGAATGATTCGCGTGTGGAAACACCTTACCCTTCTCAAACGTGGCGGAATAGGGATGCTCGCCGGTGGGGTCGATTCGGCTCCGAAAGGGTCCTGCGCGATTGAATGCCCCGCTTGTCCCCGCGAAATTCCACAAGTCAGTGTCACTTCGTCTGGTGCCGGTGATGACCGCGAGCCTCCTGGCGGAGGCACGCCTCCCGACGGCGATACTCCCGGCGGTGATGGTCCAGATGATGGCGATGTTCCTCCCCCGTTGATAGAGTTCGTACGCCTGTTTACACACTCGACAAAATGCTGATTCGTTTCGCTAGATTTGACGACGAGGATACATTGGAAGACGAGTAAGGACTATATCCCGAATGCTGTACAAAGTTTTCGCTGACGCTTGCTTTCTAGGTGGCTTGATTCGGAATTCGTCATGTTGGATGCCAACTTTCGACTAAAACTGAAGCAGCGTAATCTTCATGACCCACCTCTCGGCGGCGCGCTCGCATATTTTGTGGATCAGGACCCTTACATGGCGCATGTCAATTCCGCCGGTCAGCAAACTGAGGTGAGATCTATATTTGTTACCTCTCAGGCGGACTTACATGTAATACCGCTCAGATCAACGTCTGTGACTCAGGCCTCCATGCTATCGATCACGCAAACACACGAGGCGGAAGTGCGTACGCTGCGAGCGGAATCGGCGCTTGCCAGTGCAGGCATATGCTGGTGAAATCTCTGGGAGTGGGAGATCTGCAAAAGGGCGAGAAGTGAGCACTAAACGACAAACATGTAATTCGACGTTATGACCAATGTATTTGACATAAATAGATACAGCAATATGGACTTCATATTTTCTTCCGCCATTCGCGACTTATGTGCAAAACGGCTTGTGGTATCGTATGATATTGCGTGTCAATGGCATAAAAACCTTCGCACACGCTTGTTGTCTATGACTCCCGAATACACCCCTGAATTCGACACGCGTCAAGTGGACTTTGTCATTCCGAAGTTCCATATCGGAGCGCATGGAAGCTCGTGCCAAACAAAGTTCTCGCTGAATTACCGTCCGCACATGGGACGGACAGACGGCGAGAACATCGAACGCGGATGGGCCTGGCTTAACCCGGCGTCTCTGAGCACCAGAGAAATGGGCCCTGGAGCACGCCAAGACGCGCTCGACGACCAATGGTCATTTTGGAATTGGCGTATTGTTGTCTCTCTGGGTACGTCCTTCTCAATCGTAGCGCAGCAGCGATAGTTCTTACAACAAACACAGGAAATACATTAGGGCGCCGTTTCGAGGACGCCGTTTACTACGCAAAACAGCAACGATTCGCTCACACGCAATTCACGTCGACATTCAAAGCGCGACAGGTTAGCCGATGGACTTCAATGGTTCAAGAATGGTATGCCGACCCGTCCGCTACCGACCCCTTTCAGGAACCCGAACAAGGTCAGCATTGCGAGAACAGCCGTTACTTGAAATGACTCACTCATTTGCACGAGTAGTTGTGTCTGTAACCCAAGTCCGGCGCGAACTCGCCCAAGAAGAAGAGAAAGAACTCTCACTCGGGGTAATGCCTCTGCACGAGGTCTCCCTCTCGCAATTCTTAGTGAACGGACTTGAACTTGAAGAGGCGCAGTGAGTTTATCCTATTTGATAAGGGCCCTTTCTCAAATAACACCGAAATTGATGTCAGGAGAAGCTTGGAAGCGCAAGTGGAAGCGAAGAAAGCTGACAAGGTCACCACGCTTTCTGTGTCGATTGACGAAAAGGAAGTCGCCCTTCGACGCAAGATCACAATTTGGTTCTCGATACAACGAATTTACATGCCATGCATCGATGAAGTCAGGCCAACAGTCCGCGATGATGATGATGACAACGAATTGCCCGCAAATACCACGTCTGCTGTCGACATGGCACTATTTCTCCCGGAAGCTTTATCTCCAGAGCAACGTGCGACCCTAGACGAGAAGCTCCTTGTGAAGTACCGGCGGCTGCGACTCGCACAGGCCGATGACGCGATGGCAACCATGAAAAGGCATCTGAGAAAAGGATCGACGCTTTTCCGTCATAAGAAAGATCATACTGCAGGTACCGGCGTGGCGGCAAACACTCGCATTCAGACATCCATTGCGAAACAGCAAAGCAAGACTATGCTCGACGCTGGGAGATATCGCGCCGCTCGTTCCGCACTGGCTGAACTATGCCCAGATGGGAAGTGGAAGAAGCGGCTCCAACAGCTGGAAGACAAGCACATTCGGCCCCCGGTTCGCGAACAAGGCGAGAGTGAAGGGCGAAGGAAGCTTACGTGGATTTGGCGGATGAGGCCGGCTCTGGACGATGAGCTTGAGCCTGGGGATGACGAGGACGAGGATGAGGAAGACGAATTGCAGGACGATAACGCGGAAGTAGCTGACGACCCCATTGTTGAGGATGGAGGTGAGCTCATTTAACTTCAATCTACGTTATTACTAATGTTTTCGACATAGACCTTCGCGTCGAATGGGCGAAGTCTCTCGCACGAGCTGAACGATGGGAAGAAGAGGTTCGGCTCCTCAAGGTTGAGATGATCCGGACTCTCCGTTTCTTTCAGTTCAAATCGGTTGAATGGTTGAACCGATCGCACCAACGCAGCTGCTTACCTCCAGACATTGCAGCAGGTATTCTCGCTTACGCGCATAAACAATCGTTTCAGTGCGACCAGATGGCCAGGAAGTTTTCTTCTCATTGGCTAACTCTATTCGCTCACAACGCAGTGAAAGCGCCGTCTTCGTGGCCAGCAACGTACCGAACAATTAAGGCTGGTGGAACTCAGATTGTTAGGCGGCGCCGTCGTCAACAAGCATATCTTCGACTTCAACGAGGAGATGGGGAGGAGAGTGAAATGGACGTAGACAACTAGAATATTTCCATGTCATCGAACGCGCATTATGCAATCAGGGTGTGACGGAATGAAATCCGATATATCCGTGTAAACTTAATCAATTGATCGTCGATCGTCGATCGTCGATGACGTCAACAATCATTGTAGGATGTGAGCGAAAAGCACCTCTGTGTTAGACAAAAATGCTGTAAGCCATCACGGGCAATGCATATCCGTGTCAGAAGTACATATAAGACAAGATCATATGTAGAGCTCACAGACTTCACTTCTAGATGAACTCTGGCAGACTTTGCTCGTCATACGGCGATGTTATTGTGGTGCTCCACGTTACAGCAATTAAGAAGACAGTTCAATGAAATTGCTTTGCAATTTTGTCGAAAGCATGACAGATATTCCATGGTGTGATGTATTTAGCTCCGTAAATTCTGATTGGATGCTGGAAACAGATTCCAAGAAAGGCGCGAATTGCAGAAACTACTCAAAGAAAAGGTTTTATCTACCGAGTGAAGTGGCGTGAATCACCTCCAGAGTAACTATCTACGATGATCTTGCGACGGGACAGCGGCTCTAAGTTGATCCTTTGGATGTACATGGAGCTACTCCATCTATGCGAACGAGTGTCCACCGTCGGGAAAATCTCTCGAGTCGGTTCACGTACGCATAGTTTGCGGTGTTGTGCGCTCGAGCAACCTCGGACTCCCTTGACGACGTCCGCGAAAGAACCAATGCTGTCAACTCACTTGTAAGTTATAATCACATAGTAGATACAAATAGATTAATTGCAAGAGCGCCCTACGTTACGACAATAGCCTCAAACTCGAGTCCGCGCTGTAGGGACTTGAACTCGAGCAACGTGTCTTCAAGATGTTACGAGCGCTATGGACGTGCAGAGGTGGGTAACTGGTTCACGCTGGTTCAGTAGTATTGCGATAAGTCATATTCAATATATTGACATAATTTGACTACCATTTTGGTAGCTTCTACATTCGTTGACAACTCTAATTACATTGAAGGCGCGAGGATCAATTAATCAGCGCCAATTTCGATCTCTGATCACTGCGACTACATCTTATCTTTACCCTTTCCAACCTTCGAACTCTTCTTCTTCTTGGTCGGCGTGCCTTGCTCTTCATGACTGCTGTGGTCAGCTTCATTGGTGACTGAAGCGCGCAGCTTCTCCGAGCCTTTTCCAGGCAGAAAGACCCACACCCCACCATGTGTACGAGCGCGCGAAGGAGTCGTCGGGGTACGCTGAGACGCCGCCGGAGTGGGCGGGACGTTGACGAACATACCGCGCTCTATGGCGCCCGATCCTGAGGCTACGTGTCGAGCCGGGTACCTCTGCGAGCCGCTAGCGATGGACTCGACGTTGGACTCGAGGGAAACGCCTGCGAGTTCTTCTTGGAAGCTGAGCTTGGAGGCGGCCAATGCCTCGCGAAGGACCTCGGCGTGCCTCTCTTCGTCGGGTACAGGAGTGTTCTCACTGCATGGGCCGACTGCCTCGAGCCTATCCAAGGTCCTCCACTCTTCAGAAGTGAAAGAGCAGTCGGAAATAGTGTCCTCGTCGTCGTCGTCGCGCCCGTCGTCGCGGCCCCCAAGCGCGCGGAGAGCGGCAGCGTTGAGTGCGTGTGGGTTGAGAGCAGCCATGTTGGCGGCGGCGGCGTTGAGAGCGGCAGTGTTGAGGGCTGGAACGTTGGGAGGCGGCGGCGCGAGAGGTGGGGGGACGTGATGAAGTCCGTCGTTGTTGCCGGCAGGTCCGTCGTTGTTGTCGTCAGGTCCGTCATCGCCATCGTCTCCGTTGTTGCCTCCAGCACCGTTACCGCCAGGAGGTGGGAGACCAGGTCGGCGAAGGACATCGGGAGGGAAACGGACGTGAACAAGGAACGGCGTGTCCTGTACGAAACATGTGATTAGCAGTTGAAAATGAATTCAAAGATAATTATTACTTACTGCAGCCATCATTGCGACTTCTTGGCTCCAATGCGCGCGCCTCTTCTTTTCATTCAAGAACTCCGGGAGCAGGATAGCGATATCGTGCGAGAATGACTTCGCTGCATTCAAGAACCGCGGGGGTTGAATGCGAGCGAGGGGGCCGGGAAGGCGGATGTAGATCTGTCTCTCGATGGCTTCGGTAGGCTGGTCGGATTCGAAGTAGTTGCTGCCAGAGTCGATGTAGACGTTGGCGAAAACCCTGGACTCGTTGGAGTGCTCCATGAGCGTGCACTGCGCCTTCGTCAAAACTGTTTGCAACGAGATCAAGACGGCACTTACAGCTCCTTCAAAGAGAAGACCACAAAGGCCCTCAGATACAATCCTCGCGCCCTTATTGCGAACATACGCCAAGTCGACGTCGTCGCGAAGGTGGTGCGGTCCACGAAAACCAGAGCTAAGGCCGAGAGCAGCGAGGAGATCGAATATGGCGACCTTCTGAGGATCGGTGAGATCATCGAGCTCGTTAGGTACGCCGTTTGAGTTTGCGATATTCACGAGATTGGCCCGAGGGTTGAACCTGGGCAAGCGAGAGGGAGTGTAATCAACGTTCCACACGGGCATTGCAGAGATGGGGCGAGGGCGAGAGAATGGGGGGGCGAGAACGGTGAAGGAAAGGAGTGGGGTCCTCGAGCCTTTTATCACGAAAGCAAAGTCCCCCGAATCCTGCAACGAGTCAGACGCGCGCACACGGCAGGTGTTTCCCAAGCTCCTACCATTTCAACTCAGGGCTCGACCGAACGCATGGTTCGCGTCTTACCCAAGGGCCCGCTTTTCGATAAATAGAGACGGTCCAGAGGCATTTCTCTGCATCGTCGCCCCACCTCGTCGACGTCGCCCTCCTCCCAGATTTCATAGCTATGGTGAGTAGTGTGCTCGTCGTCGTCGTCAGCAGGCAAGCTCACCTTTCCCCCTTCGTAGCCCATCTTTCAAGTTCGTCCAGCACGTCTCACTTGGCTCACACCCGAAAAGGACGCCTACCTCTCGGCGCGCATCACGCCGTACCGCATCGCCCGCCGATTTCGCCGCCACGAGCAGTGGCTCGATCTCTTGCTCTGCGACTTTGTGCGCGAGTTTCCTAGGGGGGTGACCGAGACCTATGAAAGCCTGCATACGCTTCGAATGGCATGTCTTTTTTTTCTTTCATCTCATCTTTCGCTGACGATTTGTCAGAGGATCCGCTGCTATTATCGCAACCGCTATTAATGAAGCGGCGGGCTCCGGGGCCTCTATTTCGTAAATTAGAATAGCGCTGCTTCCTGTGCACTGTCAGAATGTTATTGACTGTTTGGTTGCTAAAAACAAGACATACCCTGTTGACACCTTGACGCGTGTACCGCGAGAGCTCGTCTGAAAAGGATAAGGTTAATTCGATCTCTGCCCGTGTTCGGCGAAGATGTCGCGCCTAACGAGAACCATTGCACGCTGAGATCGACGTAAACGCGGGTTGCAAAATTGCGGATAAATTACGAGCGACTTACACGCATTGAATCAACGAAACGAGCCACCCGACAGTGCCCGTGCTGCCACGGCACCGCGTAAACGACCGCCGCGATATGAAAACACGGGCTCGATGGGGACGCGGGGGCGAGAAAGGCCCGTGGTGCAAAGGTGGCCTTGACCAAAACGCGCCTGGCAGCACACGGAGGTCCGGGCCTTGACCAAAACGCGCATGGCAACGCACGGGGATCAGAGGTGAGCTGCTATCGCGGGTCCGACGGAAACGATGTAGGATAAATGTCTGGCCAGCGCTCAGCTTCCATGCGGGTGTGATTGGCTCGACCTCTACGCGCTGTCAACGCGTAGAAGTCGAGCCCGTCTTCCATTCCCTGCTCTAGCGAGAACGAGGGAACGGAGTTGACGGATACCGTCTTGCAAAGGGATCGACGTAAACAATCCCTATATCTTGACCGCCGGTTTAGTGTCGAAGGGACCAAAGGGGCTCGGCCGATACGTTTCGACCGCCGCTGGTGGTGAGAATGGATTAACGACGTAAACGCGCCCTTCGCGAGAATTTTTGGCTTGAGGTGAAAGGGCAAGAGGGCTCGGCGGATACGCGTTTCGCCGCCGCGTGTGGGTCAGACCATATCGCATCCAGTTGACGCCGCCTTCGATAACAGCCTTCAACGGCTCGAAAAATTTCTGCCGAGCCATTTGAAAGGGTTAGCACAAATCTTATGACAAACGTGCTCTATGTGCCGCTGCACAAGGGTCTGAACGATCGTGCTGCGCAAATCCGAATCCAAAACTGCTATTTTTTCGATTTGGCATCTACAGAGTAAGTACGAACACTGTGCCTTTATGGGAGAGATCGAAGACGGCTTACGCAGCCTGATATTCAGGTTAGGCGTCACTTGAAGACGGGAGGGGCGAGAGAACTTCGATTCTTCTTCCTCTGAGCACTGCGCCGAGGCTAGACCCTAACAGAACTTAGTTAGCGAGCGCGATCAATTGAGCGCATTGGAGATGCGACAGCAACGCAAGCCGCTGGTTCGGCAGCGAAATTTGCTATCATGTCGCACTTCGCTTCTTGCAACCGACTGGGCGAACGAAATATATTGATTTCTTTTGTTAGTCACAGAAGATGGCGGGCGGACCTGTTAGAGAGAAAAAACGCGGTTCCGACACTAAGTTTTTGGGGATCCAATCGACGGCGTCGGCATGGAGTGCACGTCAAAACCCTGAACGCAAAGAAATTCAGAGAAAATTCATAAAAAGAAAAGTCCATTACGCATCTCTCTCTTCTACTTTCACGTCTTGCCTCGTCAACATCGCTTCAAGGCCTCTTCGTCGTCCCTCGTTGCCGTTCCTTGTCGTCGTCCCTCGTCAACATGGGTGGGGCACAATGGACTACCCCACAGGAAAAAATGTTCCTCAAAGCCAACGTTAAGCAGTTCGAAGCTGCCCAAGCTGCGAAAAAGACGACATTCTGGATTAGCCAGCTGCTACTGAAGTTTTTCGACAAGTTTACCGATTATTCAAACGGGCGGAATATGACGACTCGTGCACAAGTGGAAAAGGTGAGTTGCATCGTTCGAGTTCTCTGCCGCTGTCAACACGTGGCCACTCACTGCCACCATGTCGTGTCCCCAGAGAATACGCTCCTGGTTCAATAACCACTCTGGTGTTCGAAACCGCGAGCCCGATAATCAAGCTGTCGTCGTCAACAAGATCAAGACGGGAGGCAAGGCTCCGCGCAACGCACTCGGGGTTATGCTCGTTGGCGATGCGACAGCCACACGCCCCAAACAGAAACTTCAACCAGTCCAGGCTTATTCCGCTGTCAACTACCGCGTAGGCAAGGAGCTGAAGACGATAATCGACGCCGAGTGGGCAGCAAAACCTGATAACGAGAAGGTCACCGCCGAGGGCGATAGGCGTGGTCCTCGCCTCAGATACCGGAACAAACGGTTGGAAGAGTTCTACCTCGCTGAGCCTCAGGACGTGAAAGACCAGATAGACGATTACCGAAACGCGAAGGCTGCGGAGGCTCCTCAAGTTAGCACTCTGCTCGAGCCTGAAGAGGAGGATCTGGACGAACCAGATAGGCAACGCATTCTCGAATATCGTCTAATGCAGCGGTGAGTCCACGCACGACATTCACATGAAGACTTCAGTTACTAATCCTTCGTTAGCGCCATCGAAAATCTGGACACCACCCTCGAGTTTGTCACCAACACTGTATATCGATACACAAAGGCATCTGTCCTGATAACGGTTGTGGCGAACGAACCAAAGAGAGGAGGGCAATTTGCGGTGTATCAGTAAGTCCTCGTTCTTATTCTATCTCTGTCTGCTTTCTGACGCACCTCGTCAAGGTATACGGCAGGAAGTCGGAAATCAGACGGGAAAGATTTCTTCCAGGCTCACCCTCAGTCTGCTGCTCGTTCCTTGCGAGATCTCAAAGTGTTCGCAAAGTCATGCGAAGGTACGTGTCTTCACGCCTTTCTCACCAAAGAGCTGGCTCAAACAACACCTTCCAGACGAAGACATGCTTCATGATATGAAGATCGTCTATCCTCAGCCAACTCACCCTTTGAATCCCGGCGTAGTGGATGTCGATTTAGCGGGTCCCAGCGCTCAAGCCGTTGCTGCATCTCCTCCCGATCCCCCACACCCTTCTTCCCCACCACCTGCTCGAGAGGAAAGCGCGCCAAAGAAGAGCCATCCGGGGTACAAGTTCAAGCAACCTCGCAAAGTCAGGTTTCACGTTGACGAAGACGAAGACGAAGACAATGGTATGGACATAGACTTCGATCGTCTCGAACGCTTCGAAGACGAAGTCGATGATGAAATTGAAATTGAAAATGAACTGTCGTCTTCAATGTTTCCGAACCCCTCTTCCCTCTCCTCTCCCTCTCTTCGGGTGACCAACCGAAATTTCATCAACGGAGACGAGAGACTTCAGCTCGAGGGTGGCCAATGGGTGAACAATTACGAATACGAGCGACTCAATAACATCGCACGCAACAATGAACTCATGAAGTCGCTAGGGATCCCGGATGCTGTGAAAGCGGTCGTCGGAACGGGTAGACCAGATATCGAAACTCAACGTAATCATCTTCCCAAAACAAATGCGGGTCCGCCATCGCGAGTTCCTCCCCCTCGGGCGTCGAAAGAAGGGGGTAAAGTTTAGTATGTAATATATTTTTTCATGTGCGAGCAATGATTTCTGACAGATTCTTACAGTATTTCAGCTTCACCAGATGACATCAACGAGCCTGCGACCTACACTTTCAACCGTGCAGGCGCCGCCCCTGGAGCAAACGACAGTGAACCTACCGCCCTTGTGGATCATAGTTCCATGCCTGCAGGCGCGCCCTCATCACCGAAGACACCCTCCTTCGCTGTTGACACCATCCAACACCCCGTTACACCCAGTCACGAACACGAAGACGAGCCCACCCGCGTTGCAACCTCGCCTACAGAACTACCTTTCGTTGCGAACGGCGTGCCTGGGGCGGATAACTGCGCTTCCGCGCCCCTCGGTCACGCATTCGAGCCCGCCGCAGCGTCCGTTCCGTCGCCTGCTATGAACAACGACGACGGCGGTCATGACTCCTTACTCCCCATTGACGACAATCACGCATTCGAGCCCGCCGCAGCGCCCGTTCCACCGCCCGCTATGAATAACAACAACGGCGGTCATGACTCCTTACTCCCCATTGACGACAATCACGAAACCGAGCCCGCCGCAGCGCCTATTTTGGGTGCAGAGCCCACTGCCACCTCGGGACTCTCGCAATTGAATGACGTAACCATCCGGGATGAAGCCGACGAGCCCTCGAGCAGCCCACGCGAGAAGGCAAAGAACGCCAGAATTCGTGCCAAGCGAGATGCCGCAGAAGCTGTTATTCGCGATGACTCAATAGCCACCACGCCTTCTGCCGACGTTTCCTCCGTGGTGACGAATCAAATCGACGTGGCGGATATCAATGTTCTGGACGTGCCGGCTCTCGTGCAAGACCACTTCGCGTACCTGAGGTCATCGCTCCAGGGCTCGACGGAGAACAAGCTCCTGCTGGATTGGTTGACGTTGGAGTGTGAGGACAGAGGGAAAAAGGTACGTATCTCATTATAATGTTACGAAGTGCAAATGCTAAGGACTCTATTGAAGAACACTAAATTGCCTGTGGCTTCGCGCCCCAAGGCCGTGAATTCATGGCTTCATCGCACAAAGCAGGTGCTCAATAATCCTCCCGCATTCGAAGTCGCCGCTAGGGCTCGGCACCGTGCAGTATACGGTTACGGCCGTACTTGTAACGGCTGCGTACGGGACACGGCCGTGCCGTTTTGCCCCCGTACAACGTATTATTTTGTCTTGCTACGGTACGGTACTGGTATATTACGGCAGTATACGCCGTATACGTACAAAAAAAACCATTACTTCGCTTTACGAGTCTGGAATTTGAGAGCGTGCTTAGCCAACATCAATGTCCGAATTGTCTCTGCATTGAGGCTTGCCCGGCGCAGCGATATGGTATCTCTACCTCCAGAGAACACTCGCTCCACAGCTACGGCAGACCCTGAACATCGAATCAGTGCAATTCAAAGGCATAATGGTGAGAGAATACTCACCCGGAATTGACAAAATGTCGCGAGCAAACCGTGAAAGGCGAGGAAACTGAGTTTCATGAGCAGCCCACCATGCAACGGGATCACAGGCCCAGCCCTGCCGTCTCATCCGGAAGTATTCCACGAGCTCGTCCGATGGTAACGATTCGATCTTGTTTGTTTCGTAGCGAGAGGTGAAGTTAAAACGCACTGGGGATCCATCAGTGTTGAAGTCATCGTCAATATCCATTCCCCAATTCGATTCGGGTGTCCGCAGCTGCACCGGTGACTCAATAGACTTCTCATACTCTGAAAGAAACCGAGCCTCCAGAGACCGTCTGCTAGCCTTGATGAACTCGACATATTCTGTCCGCTCTGCAAAGTCGGATTCTTGCTGAGCGTCATCTAGCAATCCATCGAAAGAAATTCGTGGGTCCAACACTGAATTGATATTTAATAAGACACACCGAAAGAAGTAAGATGACTTACACGCCGCCCATATGTAGTAAGGGGATCGGTCGAAAATTCCGTGATAATCGGAGAGTTTCCTGTGCGCGGCAGTGAGGCCTTCGCGAAGGCGAGGGATGTCTGCAATCTTTGGATCATACGATGGCAGGTCACGTAGCATCTGCTTAACGTTATCTTGTAGTCCGCGAAAGATGGCGTGCGTGGTCGATAGCGTAGGGTGGCGTGATGCCGACATCTGAGTGGTTGCGTCTCGGAATGTACGAAGCCATCGTGTTACCATTTTGATTGCTTCCCAGTCTGGATCGGACAGCTCATACCGTCGTAGTTCTTTATCTTTCGCCATGTAGCTGTCAACTGCATCGTGGTGTCGCAGAGCCCGTCCTATTAAGAATCTTGCGTGAGCTATAAGAGAAAAGTTGAGACCCATCACTCACTCATCATCTGATAAGTTGATGACCACCGAGTACGAACATCGAGAATGAGCATAGTCGCGATTTCAGCAAGGCTGTCCTCGGCTTTCTTCAAACTCTGTGACTTTTCGACCTCGCTCAACCAGATCTTGCGGCGCTGCGGACTTGAGCGTACATGACGGATCACCTTTCGAAGTTTTTGAACCGCCTCCAACACGTCAAGGGTAGCGTCCAATTCGTCATCGTCGGCGTCCTCTTGAGCGGCCATATCGTTGTCCGCATTCTGACGTGAGTGATCGGAAACGACATTCTGGTAGTTAGCGCTGCTGGATTCGTCTCCTTGCCTACTCGAAGTGCTCGCAACAGCACCAATAGATTCCAGTAGCTATAATGCAATCAATTTCATGGTTATATTATGCAAGAACTGTCATGTCTTACCTTGAGTGCGGCGAGGTGAACAGTGTGAGGCATGCAGCGCATCCTCGCCTCCGATGCCTTGAATGGAACACCTGCCTTGTGACATCGTCGCTCCAATGCTTCCACCATCGTGTCGTTGTTTGAGGCATTGTCCGCCATCACCGCCATCACCTGAAATGTTGCGTTAACTCAGGTTTTGCATTCATAGATTACCAATTGCACGTACCTTGCCAACAAGTCCATAATGTTCGAGAGTGTCCCACACAGTCGCTGCCATATTCTCGCCCGAATGCTCGCCGATTAGCTCTCGAAAATCCAGTAGAATTTCCTCTGCTGTAGATTAGATTCGTGACACGTTGATCGAGAAAATCATTTAGCTACCTAGCTCCCAATCATTCGAGACGTACGTCATGACAATTGCGAGAAACGCGTATTGATTACTTGACGTCCAGGCATCGAGCGATATCGAGACTTTACTTTTGAGATTCTGCGAATCAAAATCAGTCAAATTGAACGCTCGCACTCGAGTTTAGGAGAACAAAACATACGGCAATGAGCTCTTTTGTCATTTCCGCGGTCTTCTCACCAAGTTCCATAACGCGTCGCTTGATTGTTGTTGCGCTTGGTATTGACAGATCAGGTCTCCGCGACAGGTACCGTAGTAGAGCCTTGAATCGAGGACTTTCAACAGCAGTGAAAGGCTGATCATCCTCCACCGCCCAATCGACTAGCATCTGCTCGAAAACCTTGTGATCCCAAGGCTCCTGTAAATGTATTAATATTTCTGCAATAAAAGGACAGAACAAAGAAGCCTTAACGCACCGCTACTTTATCCTTCTGCCGTTCGAAGGCATCCGCAAGAGGATTGACATTCTTGAGAACATCTTTTAGATATTCATCGAGTGTCATGCCAACTTCGAGGGGGTTGTTTCGTGCGAGCGCCACTTCGGCTTCGCTGGGCAGAGTCTTTCGCACTTTCAACATCTCCCAAAGTTGAAACGGGCCCTTGAATTGCCGAAGGTGATTAATTAAACCTTTTGTACATCTATCATGAGAATGGTGATTTCTAACGCATGGATACAAAGAACAAACCAGTCTGTGAGCTATTCATCTTTTTTGTCACCGTTAAAATATGGCGATTTCCGTGGTGACAGCGCCAGTGCACATCCCCTTCGGCGCCCTCTTTTCCGTCCTTGTTCAGCCGAGACCTTTCGTAGAAAAGATAAATCGGCGCTGCACGCTTCGGCTTACAAAAGATGTGAGTCGAGAGATTCCATGACAATAAGGATTAATATATTATTACATACCTTTTCCTTTGCTTTCTGAGAAGCGGTACCGGCACTGTTGTCGACGCTTCTGGTCTCCGCACAGACCTCTTCGTCTGGTGCATCTTCAATGGTGACGGACTTACGTGCAGTGTGCGTGGTTGCATTCGGTTGAGCCGTAGTGCTTGGCGTCAATGGCTCTGCTGTTGTATTGCCGGCGTGTTTCTTCCTCCTGCGTTTCTCTTTCACGCTATCGCTCTGAGAACGTCGCGGGGCTGCCTATTGTGGTGTTACAAATTCGAAGATAAAGACAATAGATACGCATATAGTCACCTTTCCATTTCGTTCTGGGACGGTTTTACGAGGCAACAGGTCCGCAATCTAATGCAACTCAGTTCTCTTTCGAAATCCACTCGAAGATTTTCATACGCACCTCGTCATTCTCGACAATTTGAATGTCGGGGTCGCTGCCGCTTTCGTCAGAGTCACTGCCAGACCCTGTACTGTAGGCCTCATCCTCTTCTTCACCGTCCTCTCCCTCTTCGTTCTGATCCGCCGCAATTGGAGCGAACGAGTTCGACGTCGAGACGAGCGGCTTCGCTTTCTTCCTTCGGGGTGCTGTGGTTTCCTCATCTCCATCGAGGGTGCCATCGGCCTCTTGTTTCCGTTTTGAAGGGTTTCTTTGGCGGCGACCACGACGCACCGATGTGAAATCTTCGCCAGCAGCCGGTTCGTTTAGGCCGACATCTTTACGGCGCATTCAGCATCCATCCAAATTTGATAATAATTCTGCTTACCTTGATTTGCCGGAGGAGTTTCCATCTCAAAAGATGACAACACGTAGGAAATGTACGTTGACTGAGTGGCTTGACGAGAGCAGGCGACGAAGTGGACGCAAAATTGCCAAAAAGTTTTGCGATCGCGATCACTCTTGCAAGGCTAATACGAAGATAAATATCGGAAATATTCCCCACGGTCGCGCAGAGTGATATAGCGACTTTGCGATCGGTTTGAATACCCTCGAGTGCAACACGTCGTAATGGTTCATCGCGGATGAGCTCGCAACTTGGATTAGCGAACGCAGATCTAGGCAGCGCTTTAAAGGCGGCAGACTCATAAGCAAAAACAATTAATCTGTAAGTGAATTACAGGCGTACCGCAGCCTTCAACTACCATCCTCGTCATATGCTGATGTTGTCATAATGTCGAGAGCTCGAGGTAGATCTCTTTGTCGATCATCTGTCGACTGCTGCGCGTCGGCGTCATCGAGGTGCGAATCCAACGTGTATACCTGTGTCGCTGATGAATTCCCATGAGGGAAGCTTCGATGTTCTCAGCGATCACCGGCCTCTTTCAAGTGCCCGTATACGACCGTGCAGGCCGTAAACGGGCCGTACCTCCAGTCCCGAATACGGGTTACGGCCGTTATAATACTTCCAGTACTTCCAGCGGAACAAATCCTGTACGGTACTGGTACGGCTTCGTATACGGCTCACCCGTATCCGTAAAATACAGATACTGTGCCGAGCCCTAGTCGCCGCATTCGCTAGCGAGGTGAGAGCCTGGTGGACGGCGCTCATGCCAGGTTGGAGGCTTCCTTCGGATGGACGTACGGCTCAGGCCGCGTGGCCTTTGCAGAGGAATGTGCCAGAGACCGAAGATTGGAAGAAGGTTCGGAAGATCGGGCCAAACGGCATCTTCTTGGTTCTACTGGCGCTTTCGTGGTGGCGGTCGCAGACAACGCCTGGCCAGCCGCTGCGTCGCGAATACGCGTCAGTACTGGAAGACGTTGCGTGGGTCGTTTCCGAAATTGTGAAAGGTCTCGTCTCGTTCTCCAACCGCGAGAAGAATGCTGGCTCGCCCTCTACTCCCGTTCCAGCCGCTACGGCCGAACCCGCCGTATCTACCGCAACTGTCACGAGGCGTGGGCGCGAATCCCGCCCTTCGAAAAGATTGCAGGAATCGACTGCTACGACTGGGCGCGCGGGTAAACGCGCGCGCGTCTAAATAACTCTCGTATAACTTGTCCGCCGTGTTTTAATAACGCGCGCGCATCTAGATAACTCTGGTATCTTGTCCGCCGTGTCCGTATGCGTATATCTTGAATAGATGGCTTTCGCTTGATTTATACCTCTGTGAGCGTGGATTGATGGATTGATGATTGATGCATGGGTAACGAAAGTCAAACACTCGCTTTTAGAAGGCAAAGAACGTCCTGTTTGTCATCAGGAAATATTACTCGGAGTACATGTGCGGACACCCTGGTAGACCTTTGGATATGATTTATTTGTGAGGTACCTCTAACCCTAGGCTACTCCGTAATGCGCGAAACAAGAGGTCAAGATTCTGACTGAAAGGTCCTTCAACGAACGCTGACGCGTTTGAGATTGATACAGCGCACGCTGATCGAAACTCAGACGGAACAGCCATCGCTATACATCTCAGTCTGATCATCAAACGCTGACAAAAAGTTAATATCACCGATTAGCGAAACGCTTATCCTATTGAATCAAAGAGCTGGCAGCAGTGAGTTTAACTGCAAACCCCCCCATGATTGCGTAGAACCCATGCACCAGCGTAAAGCTAAAGTGCTATTTTTTGTGTGAGCTACGGAAATGCAAGTAATTGTATAGATAACCTGCCTGATGATCGAGATTCTGTGTGCTTTCCTAAACAAAAGAAGAGTTGTCGACAATGAGTGTTCGAGGACGTAGTCGCAACGTCAAAGATGCCGACCTTAATGTCCTCGACCAATTTAAAGGCGGAAATCAATTGATTGATTGCTCGGAAGAGCAATAACGCCGGAAAGAATATCGCTACGAGGACCATGGGACCGTGCCTTATGAGGAAGCGATGGCTAAGGGTAATGAATTGCCAGAAGTCCCACCGGCATTGCTTGAGAAAGGCATGCCATGCTTTAAGCCAGTGCTTCAAGCAATCCTGACTCCAGACTTTCAAATAATTCCGACACCACTCTTGAAGACGAGCTTTCGCAATCATGGCGCGAGAAAGTTTCGGAGCATGACGATCGGCGAGGGGAAGAAGCGTATTTGGCAACGTATGCGGTGATACTTGGAGTGGAATATCCCAATGGATCGAGCTCCAAACGCATATGACGACTGTACTGAGGCATAGCGAAATGATTTCGAACGTCCCGCGACAAATCGGATTGGGAGCCCACGCCGCATGTCCTGCCAGAGGCGGCGTGAACGGGAAGCAGGATGAGCTGATGATCTCGATGTCGCCCTTCTTTACAGTGTTATGAGTCGGACAACTAGAACGAACAATTGCATCTCGAACTCACTGGCATGCTCAAAGGTTCTTACGAGGTTGTGATGGCGAGCACGGACTGCGGTATCACAACTTTATATGTCTGTTTCGTGGATGACTTGAGGAGGTTGCGAGGCGATGAGGTTGTAATGGTACTTCATTGGAGCCTCGTAGTAGCACTTTTCTGTGGAGACGAACCCAGCAACGCACTCCGACGAAGGTCCTTCTACAACGAGTTTTGCGTCTTACGCGTAATACACATTAAAACATCTCGATTCATGTATGAATTGCGTATACGACGTACTTTAGCGACGGATCGCAAGACATGGACGACGTCGCACGTTACGGTAATACCATCACCGCGGTTTTGCTCGCAACGACTTGAAAAATCGGCATTGTTTTGTTCATTGCAATGCGAAGGGCAGTTGAGTGACAGGAAAGAAGATTCGATGCGCCGTAGGAGATAATCCTCGCGAGATAGGCTTGGTAGCTACGGCATTTTTTCACACTGAGAGAGCTCACCTTGACGTGTGCGACGTGCGTAGGTCTTCGAATTCTTGCCAGCAGCCGAGCTTCCACGCGATATGACTCTGTGAAGGAGTGGAGGCGGGTCCCCTCAAGGCTCAACGTCAGCTTCAACAGCATGCCGCAAGTAATGTGAATGGCGAAGGCCATATTTACGAGGTAAACGAGGTAGGACTGATCGAAGTCGCATTGGAAGCATGAGCTGCGGTGCGTTCGGGAGAACTTGAAAAACGAGGCTCCAGCCGAGACGAATGCAAGAAGATTCGTTGCAAAGAACAATACGCGGACGATCTGCCAGCAAGTTTCAATTGAAAAGAAAGACGATTCAGAACACAGACCTAAATTTCCGGTATATACCCACAAAGGAGCGCATTTGAAGATGTTCAGAAAAATTGTCTTCGTTCAGTCGCATCGTTCCATGAAGTTTACGAATTTGTAAGATTCTTCAGTGGAGTTCCGAATCTCGAGCTGGGGAGGACCTAAAAACGTATTTGATCCTTGGTAATTGTTGCGAGTTCAACTCAGTGGTGTAGGGTGAAGTCACGACGATGGTGGTTTGAGATGAACCGTGACGGTTGTTGGGTGGCACTGCACGCGTCAGCCCTCACAGCGTCGCGCATGCAAGTTTTGCTTCATCTTCCTTCAGGACGACAGCTGTCAGTAAACCTTTGGAAGGCAGACCCTTTCATGATTCATCTTCTTGTCTTAATTCACGAGGCGAGAGCCGGATTAAAGCGCACAAAACGCAGATGCGCGAGACGATGATACGACGATGGCCAGAAGACGAGGACCAGCACGATTTTTTCGTCTATTCACTCAATTACCAATCGGCGTGAAGAGATGATGCCAGTGGAGAAGAAATCAGATGAGGGACAGACGGAACTTACTAAGAGAAAGACTATGGAAGGAGACGAAGCATCAAATTTACCAGTGGTGCGTTCATCGGCTTTTGGTCTTGATTCGTTGCTCACGAGACGCTGGCACGCCAGTGCATTAGTGCTGGATCTTCGCCCCACCTTCAAACGAATATTCTTCACATGAAATGAGACTTCTAAACGCTTCCTTTGACATGGCTACCTGATGGTAATAACGAGTCGAATGACCAAGTCGAGAAATGAGGGAACACTCTGGCGCAAAGCCTGGACGATTGACATCATGGACTCGAGCACCATGGGGTTCGAAGGAACGTCGAGGGCGTTTTCATACAGTGCGGCGGGGTTCTGACTGCAGTGCGTGTTTATGATATTTCATGCTATAGTAAACGTTCCGATGAACTCTCTTTGACTTCGTCACATTGAATTCGCAGATTCGCCCGTGCAATACATCCACGTCTTCCCTTCCTACGACACTGTGTTCCATGCACATTGACTCTCATATGAATCCATTGTGACCCCTACCGCGAGGCAAGAACCAACCTGAACGTGCAAGAAGTGCCTAGACATCCAGCCGCTCTGCGCGAGTCCACGTATTCTTTGCTAATTGCATCTCGATTCGCTGATGCTGTCGTAGCCACAAAGAACGAGAACCTCACGAGTTAATGGCATCATCACACCAAAGCTCAACATCGTCCCGCGGTATTACTTCCTGCTCTCCGTTCCGAA
Organism: Schizopora paradoxa; assembly: GCA_001020605.1. Taxonomy (NCBI): domain Eukaryota; kingdom Fungi; phylum Basidiomycota; class Agaricomycetes; order Hymenochaetales; family Schizoporaceae; genus Schizopora; species Schizopora paradoxa. The sequence goes on from KQ085929.1 coordinate 135,786, forward strand.
CCATAGTCAACTTCGAAAATCGGTTCCAACAACTTGTTTCCCTCATCTTCGACACCAACTGCCTCACCCAAGGCACGAACCCTTTCACTTTAGAGACGGTCAACGTTACGGTCTCCAATGAAATTGGACGGAGCACTTCTTCGCGCTTGATGAATAGGAGCTCAAGATCTTCCGAGTCACTAATACTGGTGTCGCCAACGTCGCCCACGATGCTTAGATCGAGGGCTGTTTCGATCCGGAGATTCTTGATAGACGGAATGCAGCAGTGAGGGAGGAGGACGACCGGTATGTTTTCTTGCTCGTCATGGCTACTATTAGCGTTCTCCTGCTGATTTCGCCCCAGTATTGTCACATCGAGGATTTCGAGTACTGTATAACGACCCGCATGAAGCAGCGAGTGCAGCGTAGAGATGAGTCCGCGCCAGCGAATGAGGTTGTTTTCTTCCCCCGAATTCCCTACATCGAACGTTATGCGCAGCTCGACAACACCTTTCATCCTCAACCCGAATCCGGAGAATGATCTTCGAAGCGTTGAAAGATTGTCGTATGGACCGGGTTGGATGCAATTCAATATCTCGATGTACAGGGACCTGACGGATGAAAACATGCCCGCCTTTGGTCGCGGATACGCAGCCGGGTTGAACCTGCACCCGTTAAAGGACAGGCGTAATGTGGAGACGGACGTTGTCCCGATTCCAAACTCTAGAATATCGCATATGCGCGAGTGCACGTTGACATCGGGCCCGACTACGCGAACCTCCAGGTCTGTTAACTGCGCTCGGAATTTCGACGGGATTGAACTCGAAAGAGCGTTTTGTATCGTGACGGAACGCAAGTTGGGGATAACCCAATTAGAGATTGGACTGAACTCGTCGAGTTTCCTGGGTCCGTTGGCGATGAGGCGCGTCAGAGAGGGGTGCGCGAGGAAAGAAAGGTGCTCCAAGATGGGAGCGTCGACGCCGCTAGAGGTTGTCTGAAAATGAAATGGGACGAGCTTGTCGTCGGTTGCGTCGCAAGAGGAAGGTTCCTCCCCGCAAAGATATATCGTGCATCTTCGCCATCGTTTATTCGTTGAGAGGAGCGCCTGGACCACTGTATCCCCTGCCATCGTCGAGGGTAGGTAATCTTGTCCTAATGTTGAATGCGGGTGTAGAGAAAAGGCGACGTCGAGAGGCCGGTCTCTGCTCCTCTCAATACATGTTTCCACTGCATCCAGTTCAATGCAGCTGCTTTTTCTCTTCAAACACGTCCACAATTCCGGGCAATGCACAGCGACCTGCCGAAATGAACGACAGACATGCGACAGTGCAATTGCAGTCGATAAATATTCTTCAGGGACGACACTTTTGATGAGGTTCTCGAATATGCTATGAAGCGTTTCGGAGGGAAGTGAGAGCATGCCGACGGTGCTTGCGCTTGTCGTTGTTTCGATAGTGATGCACTAGTGATGGTCAAAGAAAAAGGTGGAAACCGCAGCGGAGTGCAAAACTGAACGTTGACGGGAAACTCCGTACCACTGTAACTGACGCATTTGAGTTTAACCTTTCATTTCCTATCTGTTGCTCGAGATTGATGTATGAACCCATTATACTGATACAATATACTGCTGCAAAAATGATTTTCACCCTACTTCAAAAACTCGATTACTAATAGCATTAATATTGCTGAATCTGACAGTCGCGCATGATAGTCAAAACCCCCAGAGTGAAATTCGACCCATGCGACTTCTCATTGAGTAGATGCATGAGGGCTCAATTACCCGTCCTGGATCGACGTACTGTACTGACAGGATTCAATGCCCGAAAGAGCATCCCATCAGGCATTCTTGCGTTTCCTCGGCGCCTGGGATTTCACTATCAAGTATCGAATATCCGTCAGTTCTACACGAACTGTCGATGTGCACTGTGACTCACTTTGATTTTCCGTAGTCTCGCACCAATGCTCTACTTCTTCTCTCGACACCGTCACGAATTTCCCATCCTCGGCGTACTTGAAGTCCGAAAAGCGATTCCAGCAATTTGTATCCTGCAATTTCGTTGCAAGCCGCTTCACCCACAAGACGACACCATCCACGCAAGGCAAGTCAAAAGTAACCGTCTCCAAATTGATCGGGACAATCTGCCCTCCACGCTCGAAATACGGAGGGTGCGATTTCTTGAATTCGCCGGCGCTATCTGAGAGCTTCCAGTGGGGCGACTCGCTTCGAATGCGGAGGTGCTTGAGGGAGGGGATGCAGCAATGAGGGAGGAGGAATGTTGGAGGAGATTTCCTTTTACTCTTGGAGTTCGGTTTCGAGCCGGCCCTCTGTAGGATAGTTATGTCGAGCAGCTCCAGTGATGGGTATCGGCTCTGTAGATCGGGTCCTGCAGCCAGAAGGCTGTAGAGATTGATATGGAACTTTCCAAACGTATTGAGTCGATCCTTTTCTGTCCCGTCGCCGAACCCAAAGTCCACTGTGATTCGCAGCTCGACGACGTTGGGGAAGTAGAACAGTCGAGTTTCTTTCCACAAATGATGGGAGCGCGGGTAGGGTTGCGTGCAATTCAGCACTTCGATGCTCATAGAGGTGACAGAGGGGAACGTTTCGGTGAACTTAACAGGGCAGATGCAGATGGTATAATTGACGAGTGACAGCCGTAAAGATGTTAAGGACGGCAGTGTTCGAAGCAAGCGTCGTAGCAAACGCAGGTCTTCCGTGAGTGTAAACCTGGTAAGGAGCACCGTCAGGGAGTGCAGATGGTCGCGCCATTGAGGTGGGACCATCATCGGATAAGAGTCCTTCAATGTGACTGCAGGCACGTTCGGTGTATTCCATACGGTGCCCTCGCGTTCGTCGAGGAAATCCTGGAAGTGACTAAACGGCATATCGTTCCCTGGCCACCTCGTCACCGAAAACTCTTCCAGCAACGGCGCGTCGATATCCCGTGGCAAGCGTTCGGTCTGTGTATGCGAGACGATATCTTCACCCCCGCGCCCTTCCTCGTCAAGGAACTGCCACGAGCAACTTCGCCATCGCGCGCGCAGCGGTAAGATCAGCTCGAGCATGTCGTCCACGACGACTCTTCCGACCTCATTGATTCCTTCGATGGTGTAGAAGGTGATGACGACGTCCAACGGCTGGCTCTTGCTCCTCCTGATACATTCTTCAAGGAAATCGATCCTGGGACGACCCATTCTTCGACTGAGACCCGTCCAGAGGTGCGAGCAATCCAACGCGACGCGTCGAAACGATCTGCAAACGTGACTCAACGACAGCGCTATGAATGGACGTTCCTCGGCCGCGGTGTCGAATGCGACCCTCTTGAATACGTGTTCGAGCACTTCTGGAGGCAAAGACGAGATGAGGGAGACGTTCGACATGGTGGATCGTGATCAAGAGTTTCCCGGAAATCGAGTCTGCGGAGAACATCCGTTTGAGGACACGGATCCACCGGCTTGACAGGTTGACACAAAACGTTTGACGGCGAGCGACGTACTTACCAACTTTGATGACGACCCTTCACCTTTCCTTCAGCAGCCTGCAATTCTTCTTTTGAAATCTTCGGAACACGTCTCAACGCAAGGCTCACGACAGAGTCGACTAGACTTGAAGTTGGCTGGGTCCGGTTGGTTGTAGAAGTCTGTTGATGGGCAAAGGCACGTACGGTCGGTGGATAGTATCGCGTGTTGGTGAATCTCCACCGTCAAAAGGAACTGACATCAAAGGATGGTCGCAGAGGACGACAAAGAGCACCTCACACTCTTTCATTTCGTCCAGTCTTCGCACTTTCGACCGTCTGGACGACGACGACGACGACGACGCGTCTCTTCAACGTTAACGACGACGCGTCTTGCGTGTCTGAGCATCGACGCCGCAGAAATAGTGAAGCGGCCAATGGCGAGGATTGTAGTCCAGGAGACTAAGTCCAGGGATGTCGGCAGCGGCGAGGTAGCGGTGGCTTGAGGATGGGTATGGATTGGAGAGGAATTGATGATGAGCGGGGAGACGAGCTCGAGTGAGTCAACGTTGGTGAGTTTATCTTGCTCTTCCTCGTTTGCTTCGCATTGACGTTACATTAACTGACCACCTGTCCGGATTGACAGAAGAACCATTACTATTGACGTCGTCCGCGACATTATCCTTGACGCGATGTGAAGTAGAACTGTCAAGCTTCTTCAGACAGTCGTTGCCCAACGAAGCAGCGCTCACCCACTCGACGGTTTCTCTCTCCCCCACGAAATATATAACGACCCTTCCCCGGGACCGAGGTTGACAACCGCACACTTTCACCTCCACCACGATCTTCCGCTCATCGGGATTTTTGTTGACCCACCAACAACGATCGCGCGACTGAATGATATTACTCGGTCACTTTCTTGAAGCTTCCAATTTATCCCTACTCGTCTGTGGAGCCAACGATCTCGGGTCATAAGCTAATTCAGTCCCGTACACGCAAATTCGACCACTCTTTTGATGGTCGGGAAATACGTCTGGTAAGTCCATCTAAGGTATCGGTGCGAGCGACGAATTTACTTACCTCTGCCTTATTCTACCCGCCAATTGCACGTAACAGGCACCGAATGGACACTCATCGAAATTCACAGAGATCGTACCAAGGAGCGTAGACGAATGGGCAACAACGACTGAAGCCTTCTGAGCCTAACGTACCAATTGGGTGTTGCAGAGAGGTAAGCCATCGCCATCTTATCAACTCTCTTGTTCTTGAAATCTTTTGGGTTAGATTGCCGATCACTCTCATTTTTGGATTCGCTGCACCTTGTGCTACTCTCCGTCATACTCGGAAGCTACCAAATACAACTTCCTTCGTTGGATTCACGAGGCAGAACCAGACGATTAGCGGACAGAACTCGTTGCTCTCCTGTTGATTTGCGATTACCAGGTAAGCAAACGCTCCTCTACATTAAACTCTCTTTACTTATCGGACGTCCTCAACTACCGGTATGCGATAGCTGTGCGGCGAGGAAGTCTGGATATGCCTCTGGCTTAACTTAGCTGCCTAAAATTTGTTTGTCTTGTGAAAGTGAGTTGTACACGTTCGGCACTGAAGCAGATATCTTATACTAGAATACTGTTGTAGCGTTTTCCTCACCCCTACTTTGCTGGAAAGCGCGCGATGACGAGGCTATCTGCACGCCGCTACAGAGCAACGCTTTGAAAAGAGGCTCGTCGACGCAGTCGCCGGGAAGATACTCTGTATACGATTCGGAGGTAAACCACCGTGTCTAGCGGGATCAGGTGGACATGCCCTTTTCGAATAGCGAACCTGCCTCCTGGCCTCCGAAGCAGATCCAGAGGCATTTTTGTATTCGGCTTGCGCCGTGCACGAGTCATCGGAAGAAAGATTGAGATGAGAGCGTGTCCATGGCGTTTTACGAGAAGATTTGGCACGCACCTTATTTTCCCGATAACGTCTCGTCCTCTCGCGCAACCTATCCACCATTTGCTGAACCCCAGTCCCGCGTTCGCGCCGTCGCGCGCACCATATTTCTCTGCTGCCAGTGATTCTCTTGACGCGTTTGACCAACGCCTTCGTTGGGCGACCGTGGATTGCAAGCAAGATTAACTTGGCGCACGTTTCCAATTTCCAATTTCACTTGTGTTCTTGCTTCGATGCACCCAACTTCGAAAGCCAGGCTCATATGGAGCCGCCGCCAAAGCCAACGCTTTGGAACCTATTCTCAGCTTAGGGGGCGTGTTCTCGTCCGGCATGATGGTGAGTGATCTATGCTTCACGCCCGGTTGAAATTTGACTTCATAAGAAGCTACAGCGTCTATCCGTGTAAGATTATACAAGCTTCCCAGACTCGACCGCGGAGACTGAACAGACGGCTTCTTGCACGTTGTGGGGTCATTGGCGGGTGTTCATCCATTTTGCCAGTTCACCATCAAGTCATGAATCTTGTCTAATAGCACTCTCAAACGCACGCGCGCACTTGTTGAGGCCCAACCCCAACCCTTTCCCCCTCAGCACTCAGCCCAAATCATCGTACCATCATTTTTTGACGAGCAATGGCTCCTATCGATTTGTATGACTCGTCGCAGCTACTTTGGTGAGTCGCACTGTCATTGCAGTACCCGCCAACGACTCATGCGAAGCGCGTAAAAGGATTGAAGTTGACGGTAAATAGCATCTGCTCCGTCCATTGATGGACTGCTGAATCTGTTGTTGTACCCATTACTAGCTGTGACAATATCAGATGACAAAGAGGACGAGGTCGAGGTGTTGATACGCAACTCGGATGGGAAGGAGGAGATGAACTCCAAGACGGTCGATAAGAAGAAAGGGGACAAAAAGGACGGGAAGGAATTGAAGTTGAAGGCGAAATGGTGATCATGCCCGTATCCATCTTCGACTGAATTCTCACATTTCCTATCAAGCATCGCATTTTCTGGGGACAAAATCATCGTAAAACCTATCCGTGGCTTCGTTAAAGGGTTCATAGGACAAGACTGTCCTCCGCTTCAGGAGTCAGATGCGAGCTCTGTCATCCAGTCTCTGGATACGAAAGAGGCGAAAGACGGGCACACTTGTAAGCCGCCTCGGTCTCGGCTCAGTGCCCAACACTCACCTTTCATTGAAGTCAAATATTCACCTGAGAACACAAGCGTCACGCTACATGTGACAATGAGGAGCCTCGGTGCAGTGAGTCATGAACAAAGTGCAAGTCTATTAGCGGGTGTGACGACTTAGTACATTAGCTTTCCGGTTTATCGGTCGACGACTCCAAGCCAGGCGAAGAATACGACAAACTGAAGGACAAATCGTTGGCGGCTACCACTTTGAATGCGGTGAAACATCTGGCAAGCAATCTCGAGGAGATGGCGGACCACCTCAAAGTTGTGGATGTGGTCGTGAAGACAGCGGAAAGTATTGCAGAGGTGAGTCCTTTTGGTCGTTGTGAAGTGGGTGGCGTCGCTCATGTCGGGATCCCCAAGGCTCACCCGTTTCTCAAAACTGCCGTCATTGCTTTGTCTATTCCATATAAGGTGAGATGCGTCACTCCCGTCAGGACGCATCTTTCTAAAACATCGTCCATCAGATGTGGAAACAACAGCACGAGTTCAAGGAGAACTTAGGGGCCCTCGCGAGGGACATGATCACTTCGCTCGAATCCATGGTCGAAGCATATTCTTCGATGGAATCAAAACATGCGAGAGAGACTGTCACAAAGCTCGTGAGGTTTATACTCCGAGCATCGGCATACGTGGAGAGCTTCTCAAAGAACGACGGGTTTTCCAAAGAGCGTTCACTTAAGGAGCGTTTAAAGGACAAAGCATTGCAAACTATGCGCACTCAGTTCCCCAAGAAGCTCGACGACTATCGCCACGACTTGAAAGATTGCCGTCTCGATTTCAGAGAAGCGATCCTCGTTGATGTGCTTGTGAAAAAGGGCGTTATGAGTGAGTAACGATTTTGAATGATGCGAACATCGATTAATAGTTGATTCGAAGAGGATCGGGACGATGTGTCTTTGCTTCAGAGCAGATTGAAACCATCAGAACAGTTAGATATGGACGACGGATGGTTGGAAGGATCCCGCGCGAGGGTGATGTCCGATGTGGACACCTGGTTGAGGAGTTGCGACAAGCCCAACGTCCTCTGGATCTCAGGGGCACCTGGAGCAGGAAAGTCCGCTATAGCGTCTAAAATCGTACGAAAGAAGCTCCTTGACCGCAGTTCAGAGTTCTGCGATACACACAGGTGCGGGAGATTTTTCATAAAGAGAGGAAACACCGCACTCGATGATCCACGCACGATATGGCGTAGCATTGCAATGGGACTCGTCAACTTATCCACAACCGTTAAGGGCAGGTGGTGTCGCAGCATCAAAGTCGATCTCCTAGAAGCCGTATCGCAAAGTGCCGACGTTGAGTACCCCAAAAATCTTTCAATTGAGGAACAATTTCGCGACCTCATCTGTGGCCCCCTCAAGAAGTTATTCGAAATCACCGCCGACGCTTCGCGGAGGATCGTCATCGTCATCGATGCTCTCGACGAATGCAACCGCTCAGATGGAGGGGACAAGAGGCGATGGGGTGCATTTTTGGATACGATCAAGAATTGGAGTATAGACTTGCCGAAAACGTGTAAACTTGTCCTCACGAGTCGCGTTGAGCCAGAGATCGTGGCGAAGCTGAAGGGAATCAGTCTACCACTGGAACTCGACACAGGCGAAGGTGTCTCCGATGAATCGACTCGCGATATCGTGCTTCTTTTCGAAAAAGGATTCGAAGGAAAGGGAGTGGGACGGACGCACATCGAGAAGCTGGCAAAATACACCGCGGGTCTGTTTGTATGGGCAACGACAGTAATTGAATACATTAACGAAGGCGACTTCGACGAGCGATTGAAGGAAGTGCTGGACAATCTGCCCAAGGCGGGTGCCCAGGGGGACAGTGATAAAATCGGAATACTTTATGGGCAGATTTTATTCCCAGTTGCATGGGAGCGACGAACCCATCCCGACGAGCTGGACAGGTTGAGCCTAGTACTAGCATCGGTCATCCCGGGCATCTTACGCAGGCCTCTCCCAATACGTGCCCTTGGTGCTCTTTTGTCTCCCAATCCTGAGGCCATCAATCACATCGTCGGCGTCGCTGGCAAACTTAATTCAATCATTGCGAGTGATGGCACGGACAAAACTCCTTGCACACGTCACAAAAGCTTTCCCGATTTCCTTTCGGATGGGGAGAGAGTTAAGAAGACGATGATGCGGATCATCGATGTCAAGGCTCGTCATGCAGATGGTTCTGAACGGGCCGTGTTTCTCAATGCATTCTCGCTCGTTCACCAACGTGCTCTTGTAGCCAAGAGTTGTCTGCAATTGATGGTTCAGTGCACAAAGGCTAGTGATCAGGCAGGATCTCTCAACACCGATATCTCAACAGCTCTCGTGTACGCATGTACCCATTGGGTGGACCATATTCCAGATGCAGATGCAGATGCAGAAAGCGACACGACCCGGGGTTTTTATTCCGAACCACTCATTTACTCTGCACCTCCCGGTGAAACATTGCCGTGTCTACAAGAGCGTACTTTGCATTGGTTAAAAGCATTATGCTTATCAGAGGCTGGCCTAGGAAGAGGTGCAGTCCTGCATAAGTCAGTAATGTTTGTAAATGTGAGGAATATGCTCTTAACCTGACTTGTCGCAAACTCATCCGTCCTTTCTCAAGGTGCTGCATGAACTATGGTCTTTTCTTGCAACCCCTTCGGAAATTTTACTTCTGGAAGCAATGAGAAGGTTTGCGATTGTAAGTTTCACTTTCAAGTTCATTCCAAAAGCATTACTCGAATCAGATATTTTCGTAGATCCATCCTTTTCTGGATCGCGTTAAAACAGCGCTCGAAGTTGCGGGTGGAGTATGTCGTCAATTTTATTTCCGTTATGTATGCTTAGCAGACACCATTTCCTAGCTAACCGAAGAAAAACGAAATATCACGAAAGCCCTTATAATGGACATGTGCGACTCGCTCATGTATGTAACGGGCGATCATCCGGAAGCGGAGCGAGAATACGCCAAAATTAGCGCCGCAGAACTGACCGAGATTGTTGTCCAATCATCACGATATGTCATAAACTTCGCGTCGAAGGACGTTGCACCGGCAGATTTTCGAATGAAGATTTCCGACTATCGAAACCAAGTGAGAGATTGTCACAGGGAAGCTGTTCTCATCCCAAACCTCATTGGTAGGGGCTTCCTGAGTGCGTGATAGCATAGTATCTTATTTGTTTTGGTTAGCCTACTGACAACATCTTTAGAGGATGGAGGGGATATCGAGTCTCTCCTTCACCGCAAATTAGAGCCTGTAGAACAAGCTCTAGATGATGAACGATGCCTGGAGGGTACCCGAGAACAGATTCTATCGTCTGTATACGACTGGTTGACATCGGAGGAAGCCAACGTCTTATGGATCTCAGGGCTGGCAGGTGTCGGAAAGACGGCATTGGCATCTACAATCGTCGAAAAAGTCTCGAGAGACCCTTCATACAGATTCTATAACTGTGCCAAATTCTTCATCAAAGAAAGGGATGTTAATCTCAGGGACCCACGTGCAATATGGCAAAGCATCTCTGCGCAGCTCGCCTCCGAGTCTTTCAATCGTGGCATCAAGCTTGATCTTCTGGAATTCTTCTCTGGCGCTGCTGGAGTTATATATCCGGGACAGGCCAGAATACAAGATCAGTTTCGCGACCTCATCCGCGAACCGCTTCAAAAGTGGTTTCCCTCTGAATCCGTGTCGTCTCGCCGGATTCTGGTCGTGGTTGATGCACTTGACGAATGCGGTATCCACAGTCAAGACGAACGGTCGACTTTCCTCGATACTGTAGTCAGTTGGAGCAAGGAGTTGCCCCGGACATGCAAACTCCTGGTCACGAGTCGTCCCGAGGCTGATATCGAGGGAAAATTGAATTGCAGTGTCATACGTCGAGTCAAGGTTGAGAGTGGAGATAAAAACTCGAGAGCATCGGACCATGACATTGGACGATTTTTCGAGACAAGGTTCGAAGAGATGGAGGTCGACGAACGCGTGCGGATTCCAGATTTGACGCGGGCAGCGAACGGCGTCTTTGCCTGGGCCACAACAATCTCCGAATTTATTCGTTGTAATTTTGCGAAACGACCTCACGACGTAAAGGAGTTGCTGGATGTCGTCGCGGGAGAGAGCAATGCTAGGGAAGATAACCTCGACTACCTTTACGGACAAATTCTTTCCAAGGTCGCGTCGCAACTGTCAGGGCCTCAAGATCAGGACATCCTCAGCGTCGTGCTCGCCTCAGTGTCGCTGCCAAGAAATCCTATTACCTTCGTGGCGGTTTGCGAGTTGCTACCTCCCGATTGTCCATCATCCAGCGTCAAGTCTGTCATCGATAAACTCGGCCCAGTCATACACTTAACTGGAAACAAAAGGAATCTTTTGCGCGCCCGTCACAGAAGCTTTTCGGATTTCCTTCGGAAAGAAGATCGGTACAAAACCACGATGGATAGTGTAGCCAATACCTCTTCGGTAAAGCATGATGCGTTTTTCTCTGCTCTCGCGCTCGAACGGCAACGTTCCGTTTTCGAAGGAGGGTATCTTCGCCTGATAAACAAATGCTGTCAAAGGGTTTATCCTCTCCTGATCGAGTTCTTAGACGGACATGTTCAACGGCGCGATGAGCAGTGGATTAAAGATATCACCCTTTGCTGGTCGAGATCGGAAAATTTAGAACCAGACAGGCGGCCATCTGATCAAATCGACGCTTTATTCTTGTTGACTGAAGCTTGGCTCAGATGTCAAAATGTCTTTGTCTCGACAGAAATCAAAGCCTTCGAGTTAAGAACTATCGTCGACATGTGCCAGTGGTTGGTTTCTACGGACGTACGTTCATTCTTTTAGCTTTCCAGAGTCTTGCTCAATACATTGTTAATAGGGAAATTCGTCGTATATCTGGTTCGTCTTCGTGGCATTGCTCGATCCGAACGCTGTGAGGACTCGTATACCTTCGAGTCGATCATCAGAGATTCGATACGCTAACTGCTCTCCTAGGTGTGGAGTGGAAAACAGAAATATTCAGACAACGATCTTGTTATCAAGCTGCTAGAATCGCTCAAATCCTCAGACACGTCCGAGTCTGGTTCGAAACAATCTGCCATGAGATTTCTGGAAAGTCTTGCAGCAGCACTCGAATGTGTGGCTGACTACACCGCGCGCAGTTCTGAAACCCATGCCTTGACTAAGTATCGTGCGTTTCTGGGAGTCTATCAAAGCAGCATGAGGTATTGGGAACTCGAGCTCCGGGGGGCGATGTCACGAAATTTGGAAGGCGTCGTAGATGTCGACTGGTCGTCCAAGATTGGCGATGGGGCATTTGCAGTCGTTTACAAGGGTTCTGCCTCATTGGACAATGGAGTTGTCGAGGTTGCGGTTAGAGTTCTTAGTAATAGAGTTCTCATCCGCAACGACGAAGAGCCTAGGAGGCATCAACTGATTGAGGTTTGAATGGAGATAATGAGGTAGATTGCATTATTGTCTGACGAGATGTTCAGCAGGGGTTTATCGAAGCATCGCACGTTCGGGGTCGATTCAACCACCAAAATGTGTTGAAAAGCCTGGGGTATATGCAATCCGTAACAAATGGCGATCCATATTCAATTGCTACTGTATATCCACTGGTTGAAGGGGGAAATATCAGCAACATAGAGTTAGAAATCAAAAAGGCATTTGCTGTGGTATGTTCAATCACCAGGCCATCTGTCCGGATGTACTTAAACTCACATTTTCCTTAGTCCTTGGACGTTGCGAAGGGAATGTGTTTCTTACACCATATTGGTGTCATCCATGGAAATTTAAAATCTGTGGGTACAAGTTCACTTGGTACATGATACTTAGTATTCCCTTTGACAACTCTTTAGATAAATGTGTTTATATCAGATTCAGGCGAGACACTGATAAATCTGCCGAATTCCACCGTCATGGAAGTGGTTGATGATAGGGACCACATGACCTTGCGTTGGACTCCTCACGAGTATTATGACGAGGAAGGCGGCGGAAAGTTCCACAAAACGCAGAAGAGCGATGTGTGGGCCTTTGGTATGACTGTATTGGTTCGTATGATATTCATATGTAATGCCAGTGTTCATATCTAACCATCGAGCTTTGCTCTTATTATCAGGAGCTCCTCACAGGACGAACGCCATACGCGCATATAGGAAGCGTAGGTGCAGTGTCCTCAGCAATAGCGCGAGGATTCCTCCCGCGTAAGCCAGCCATCGACGACTCGGACCCGGACGCAGGATTAAAACATTTCATGTGGTCGATATGCCTCAAATGTTGGCGCCTGAAGCCCGAGGAAAGACCTTCGATGCATGAAATTTTGGAGGAGATGCTGGATTACCCCCTCAAAGACACCCATTCGGTGCCGGGCGACGAGGAATTTTCCAGTGGAATTGAACACACCGGGAAGCAGCCTCACTCAAATGCTTTGGGATCAGGTGCACGTAACTCGGACTAGGGTACTATGCTGCTTCTCCATACAGGATTTGCGTCAGTGGCTTTCACATCTTTTAATCGATTTTTCAAACTTACGAGAGATGACGCATTTTCTACAGCATATTATTCAATGATCATATTCGTGATTCACTCACGTTACAAGCTTCGAACCATGCCGCTCAATTGGATCTTAGCAATTCATGTTATCTTACAGATGATGTTCTGGGAGGATTATCTTGCAAATTAGTTTCTCGTTATGTCTGACAGAGATCAGTAAAGCGACGGCGGTTCAAGAACATCCACGCGATGCCGAACACTCGAAGGTATTCTCCTTCAGCGGCTTTTCATTTCGTATTCGTGCATGCAGTCCGAACCGTCAGCTCCACCTACTACTTCAGCTCTATACTAGAAGTCATTCATCGACTAGAGCTTATGGACGCAACGACGACCGCCCAATAAAGCAGCAAGCCCGGAAGGCTCATTCATCGTGGTCACTGAGAAATTTTCAGTAAAATCCACAGTACCTTGATGACGATGGAGAGTTAGCGTACCGCTTACGCAGCAGACAATAAATGATCTTGTCACAGTTGCAATTACCCTTCCCTGATTATTCGCCAGATGCGAATCAACGCTGGAGTGTTGCTCTCATGCTGTCTAACGTCCGACGGACTCCCACCTCGAGTGCCGTTCGACCTTGATAAAGGAGAGGATGTTGTCGCAGATTGATGGATGAGAGCACATCTTGAGTACGGGATTTATTTGTGACGAACGAGCACGGAAGTCGAATGAGCTGTTTACCCGTGACAATGTTGTGCCCCCAAGCGAGATTTCCGACATACTGTTGGCCGGATAAATGACCTTGACCGCCAGAAAGTCAAAAGAAATCAGAAAGGGAGAAATGCATGACGAGTGGGAAAAGCTCGAACCATCGCACCCGATCCCGCGACCAAGAGTTTCGCTGAAGAGCATGAGCTCTTCAACGAGATTGGACGATCCCTCGTGAATATTACATGTGAATTTCACGTACCGCAACTGACCGCAAAATAGCGCAAGCCAAAATAAAAGCCTTTCGCAAAGCTACTGGTTTTGAAAAAGGACATCAGCAATTTGTCGAACATATGAAAAAAATACACTCACCACGCGAAAGTGTAACTTACGCAGGTACTCCGCGCAGAGCCAATTTCAGCCATCGGGAATTCAACGAAATGAGCTATTGGTGCGCAGTACGCTGCGACGACAGCAAATAGGATGCAGCTTCCATCCTTTGCGACGCACATGAGATTCGGTGAAGTGTTATTGAGAGGCATTTCCAGGATTCGAGAACGCTTCAACACTTGATTTCGAGGTCCATTCGCTCGGCATAAAGAGCTGCATCTCCACCTGCTACAAGCAATTGGCGACGCTCGTGATACGCGCGATGCGATGTATGACGGCAGCAGAAGCTCCTAGTACAGCAGAGTGAGATACGTCATTTGAGAGGATGAAAGAGGACGTACCCTAAAAATCATCAGCGCTACTCCCAGAGCTTGATAGAAGATGGGTCGCTACAAATGCCAGTCGATCGTACGACCTGGCTCTGCGTTGTGCTCCTTCATAACGTCGAAGAAGGACGCGTGCATATCAGGGAGGTGACGGCCAGGCACACCAGACGATGAATCTCGGAGGTGTCTAAGGACAAATGCCATTAGACTACCCGTCAGCACGTCGATTCGAGTCCATTGTCATGCTCGTCAGTGGATGAGCTGAGAAATGACTTACTCGCGTCGTAAATATCACAATATTTATGTACTTTGACGACGACGTGAAGGTGGCCAACGGGATACACTTTTGCCGTCAAATCGTCCAGCGACGGAGATACGAAGTTTGATGAAGCTATAAGAAGAGCTGACGTCGAGAATCCATGAGACAGTGTCAACAGAAGAGACGGAAATTGGTATGGATGCTCACCGGCGCGGCAAGTTGACAAATTTACAGTGAAGCGCTTCGTCATGTCCATCCGTAACCCAAAACGCCAACTTCAGGCTCCACTGGCACCTGCAGAATGGTAGACATTCCAAAATTGAGCGGGACATGAGCCGTGACACGACGAGGCCCTCCGCACATGCAGCGTGTAGAAAAAGATAGGGAGGTGGATGACACCGCGGACGACGGGAGAGCGGACAGAGAAGAGGCGGGCTGCTTAGAGAGTCAATGACAGGATGACTGCGATGTAAGACTACAAAGACGCACCTCTGCTTGCTAAAAGTGTAAGACTTCCCAACTCCCGTTCAATATCTATCCTGCTGCATTCTCGCCCCTTTCGCCGAGCTCAACAGTGCGACGAAGCCGCGAGTCAGCTTGAGCCCTCTTCTGCGATCGCGCAACAGATCATGATGAAAGCTGGGCATCACAAGGTCGTCCCAAGTACGTTTGCCCCGCAAGCTCAGGCTCAAAGCGGAGCAGTGCAGGAGAGCAGATGGGTCTCGTTCGAAAATGAACCGCCGTGTCGCAATGAGGAGGTTCCTCCAAGAGAAGAGATATCGTGCTCCTTCGCCATCGGGCGTTCGTCCTGAGCGATTTTATCTCCTGCGATGACATTGATGACACCCACTCTTTCAAGTTGTTGTCCAAACACTCGTGCCACGGGTTTGAAGGTCCGCCGGTTATTCCCGGAGTCCATAGGTCTGTCGACGCACAATATTAGGCTGCGCTTGGCTCGTAGAGATTTGAGGCACATACGATATACAGTAAACTGCATCAAATGTGGCTTGACATGAGACGTGAGTCGAATGAACTTAGCAAACAAGTGGGAGTGCTACACCATTTTCCTTCGATTTAGTAAGAGAAATTTCCAGCAGGTGTGACGAGGGCCGAATGCGGAAGGCCACGCCCCAAATGCGGGAGCAATTCGCTGTCTGCGGCAAAATTCACCTCAGGACGTATCGCTACCTGCGTTCACCTGCAAGGCAGCCAACGCTGGCGTTCTTTTGGTCACATCTCGATGCAAAACTGCTATAGTCTCAAGCGTCGACCGATACTACTAGTCCAACTCCTTCGATCCCATCTCATCTTTCAAGCAGCTTCGTCAACTTATTGACAAGCTAGGGATGAGATCATGACACTGGCAGTGGAATTTTTCAACAACGTGCGAGAGATTATAACAATCAATGAACGATGTCTCTCGCTCGCGCACGATACATCCCATCATCTTTGAAAGAGATGACGATGAGGTCTGGGTGAGGATGAAGAGGTTTAGAGTGGAGAGTGGAGGTTATGATGACGACAATCTCGCTCGAGCCAGTTCTATCCGTCGCTTCTGCGCGCGAACGAGAGTAGGAGAGAGGACAGCGTGGCGGGATGAACGAGCTGGGCACACGAAGAGAGTATAGCAGCGACATAGGTTGGCGGACTGGACGGCAAAAGGTGAGCACGTACTTCATACATTCATCGAGATGGTTACTTACCTCAACTCACCCTCCTCCAAACGCAAAGGCCTGCTATCCTAACGGCTTCGCTTTGCAGACGTCATTATCTTCCGTCAGCGTAAGAGAGCCCTATCGAAATGACTGCACGATTCTGCTGCGCGAAAACGTCGGATACGCGCCGCGCTCGCCCACCCTCGATGCGTCCCGTCGACGCCTCGAGGCCAGGGCGAATGATCCAGGCGCGCAAGACACGTAGCGAGGACGGAGGATGAATGTCGGGCTGTAGGACGAATGTCCAGGACGCGTACGGAAATTCATCACATCGACAACGTACCTCGAAGCCCCGCCCTCTCTCGCTCTCCGGACGTCGATGTTAACGCGTACTACGGTCTCCTTGCGAAACTACAGCGAGAGGGGGGGTTGAAATGAAACAGTAGGGCGGCGCGAGCACCCGCTTTCGATGCGTCAAGGCGACGCGTGGAGGACGGCTGATGGAGGGATGGAGGACGGCGACGAGCATCACGCACGAACCGAGCGCAACCAGCACGCCTCACGCATAACCACACGAAGAAATCGTTTCCGGAACGGCCCCTGCGTACTCCGAACCCCCGCCCATCCGCCCGCCATGAACTCTCCCTCTCCCCGCGACCACGTTCGCCGGACTTCGATACATCCCGTCTTCGTATATCTGACGCGGGACGAAGGCGACGACGTCCAATTGAAAAGACAGTCAGCAAACAGATGAGGAATAAAAAGCATCGAGCATGGCGTACCTCAAGGCTGGCGTCATGCATCCTCCGAGATGCTGTCGCTAAGAGAGTGGACGCAGAGCCTCACCTGCGTCCGGCCAATCACCCTCAGTAATTGGATTCGCTGCACCTTGTGCTATCTTCATTCGTAATCAGAGGCTACCGAGTCCGACATGTCTTCCGTCGTATTCACGAGATACAAGGCAGAAGCAGACGTATCAACAAGCCACAACTCAACGGCCATCTCTTTGTTCACGATTGCTAGGTAAGTAAGTGCGGCTCTCTTTACATTGTATTCTCGTTAAATTTCTTGATATTTTCGATCATGGATATGCGACAGCTGTACGGCGAGGAAGTCGGTTTTGAGTTCAAGTTCCTACTAAACTTAGCCACTATCAATCGTCCTGCGAAAGTAAGTTGTATATGCTCGGCACGAAGCAGGTTTCTCATCTACTTTTGTAGGGTCCTCCTGCCCTCTATTTTTGGCGAGAATCGCGCGAGGACGACGCTACTTGCTCGCTGCTTCGGAGCAACGCTTTGGAAAGAGGCACGTCTACGCAGTCGGAGGGAAGGATAGCCTATATTCAGAGGTGAATCGTCAGATGCGCGACTAGCGGATTTCGGGGACGCGCCCTGCTCGAAGAGCGAACCGGTCTTCTAGCGATTGAAGCAAATCCAGCGTCGTTGAAGGCCGCGTGCGCCGGTACGAGTCATCAAGAGAAAAGTTGGGATGAGTGCGAGCCCATGGTGTTACACGAGAAATTTCGGCCCGCGTCCTATTTGCCCGATGACGTCTCAGCTTACGGTCTCTCGCGCAACATCTATCTACCCTTTTACCGTCCGCTGACGAGAGCTTGGAGAACCGCACTCCGCGTTAGCGGTATCGCCCGCCCCATGTTCCTCTGCTGATCCTGTACTTCTCCCTCTCCATCCAACATTCATCCAACACAACATGCGATCTCCGAGGCACCGAGACCGCGGATTGCAAGCGAGATTAGCCCGGGACACGTTTTGAATATCAAACTTCGCATGCGTTTTTGCATCGATGCACCGGACTTCGAAGGCCTGGCTCGACATGGAGCCGCCGCCAACGCCAACGCTTTGGAACTTATGCTCATCTGAGGGGGGCGTGTTCTCGTCCTGCATGATGGTGAGTGGCCTGTGCGTTGCATCCAGTTCGAATTTGTCTTCATAAGGAGCTACAGCGGCTGACCGTGGAGGATTGCGCGTGCTTCCCAGTCTCGACCGTGGAGACTGAACGGACGGCTTCATGCACGTTGTCGCCCATTCATTTGCCAGTGCACGCCTGCTATTTCGTCTCCTATAACGCCTCACCGCTCACACGCGCACTCGTTGAGGCAACCCCCTTCGCTCTGCTCCTCAGCACTCAGCAGTCAGCCCTAATCTTCGTACTATCATCTTGTTTTGTTTGACGAGCAATGGCATCCGTTGATTTGCGTGACGAATCTCAGCTACTTTGGTGTGTCTCATTGCCGATACATTACCCGCCGCCGACTCATCTAATGCGCGTAAAAGGATTGAAATTGGCAGTAAATAGTATCAGCTCTGTCCGCTGATCGACTGCTGAAACTGTTTTTCTACCCATTACTAGGCGTGACAATATCAGATGACAAAGTTGATGAGGTTGAGGTCTCCATACACAACTCGGAGGGGAAGGAGGAGATGAAATCCAAGGCGGTCGATAACCAGAAAGGTGGCGGGAAAGGCAGGAAGAAATCGGTGTTACATGCAATGGACTTGAAGGCGACATGGTGAGCATGACCGCGACCATCTTCGACTAAATTCTTACATTTTTTCTATGAAGCATCGCATTTTCTGGCGACACTATCTTCGTAACTCCTCCCCATGGTTCTTCTACGAAGTTGAAAAGACGTTGCAATTTTTTTTCAAAATGGTCGCGAGATCGTCCTCCACCTCAGAAGAAGGAAAGGGAGGAAATAGACGCGAAGTCCGTTATTCAATTTCTGATCAAAAAAAATTTCAAGGACGGACAAACTTGTAAGCCGGCTCGGTCTCGGCTCAGTGCCCAACACTCACCTTTCATTGAAGTCGAATATTCGCTTAAGGACACAAGCGTCACGCTACATGTGACGATGAGGAGCCTCGGTGCAGTGAGTCATGAACAAAGTGCAAGTGTATTAGCGGGTGTGACGACTTAGTACATTAGCTTTCCGGTTCATCGGTCGACGACTCCAAGCTAGGCGAAGAATACGACAAACTGAAGGACAAATCGTTGGCGGCTACCACTTTGAATGCGGTGAAACATCTGGCAAGCAATCTCGAGGAGATGGCGGACCCCCTCAAAGTTGTGGATGCGGTCATGAAGACAGCGGAAAGCATTGCAGAGGTGAGTCCTTTTGGTCGCTGTGAAGTGGGTGGCGTCGCTCATGTCGGGATCCCCAAGGCTCACCCGTTTCTCAAAACTGCCGTCATTGCTTTGTCTATTCCATATAAGGTGAGATGTGTCACCCCCGTCAGGACGCATCTTTCTGAAACATCGTCCATCAGATGTGGAAACAACAGCACGAGTTCAAGGAGAACTTAGGGGCCCTCGCGAGGGAAATGATCACTTCGCTCGAATCCATGGTCGAAGCATATCCTTCGATGGAATCGAAACACGCGAGAGAGACTGTCACAAAGCTCGTGAGGTTTATGCTCCGAGCATCGGCATACGTGGAAAGCTTTTCAGAGAACGATGGTTTTTCCAATGAGGGTTCATTTTTGGAGCATGCTTTGCACCGTGCATTGCAAGTTATGCGCACTCAGTTCCCCAAGAAGCTCGATGACTATCGCCGCGTTTTGAAAGTTCGCCGCCTCGATTTCCGAGAAGCGATACTCGTTGACGTGCTTGCAAAAATGGACCCTTTAAGTGAGTAATGAATCGTACGATGCACACGTCAATTAATAGTGAATGGGAAGAGGATCGAGGGAACGATATGTCCTTTCTTCGGCACAAATTGGAACCTTCAGAAATTGGAACCTTCAGAACAAGAACGGATGGACGATAGATGGTTGGAAGGATCGCGCAAAACAGTGATGTTGGATGTGGACACCTGGTTGAGGAGTTCCGACAAGCCTAACGTCCTTTGGATTTCAGGGAATCCTGGTGCAGGAAAGACTGCTATAGCATCTGAAATCGTCCGAAAGAAGAATCTTGACCCCAGCTCAGATGGTTGTGTGGAATTCTTCATAAAGAGAGGGCGGCCCGCACTCGATGATCCACGCACGATATGGCGCAGCATCGCAATGGGACTCGTCAGTTTATTTTCAACCACCGACATGTGGCATCGCAGCATCAAAGCCGATATCCTAGAAGTTGTGACGCCGAATGCCGGTCATTTGTACCCCAAGAACGTTTCAATCGACGATCAATTTCGCGACCTCATCTGTCGCCCCCTCAACAACCTCTTCGAACTCACAACTTCGCGGAGGATTGTCATTGTCATCGATGCCCTCGACGAATGCAGCCTCTCAGATACGGACCAATGGAGTGAATTTTTAGGTACGGTCGTGAAATGGAGTACGGAGTTGCCGAAAGGGTGCAAGCTTGTCCTCACGAGTCGATCGGAGCCAGAGATTGAGGAGAAGCTGAAGGGAATCAGTCAACTACTGGTACTCGACACAAACAACTATGTCTCCGAATCGTTCCGCGACATCAAAGATCTTTTCGATAAAAGATTTAAAGAGAAAGTCGAACCGGAGAAGATCAATGACCTGGCAAGATACGCTGATGGTCTGTTCATCTGGGCAACGACAGTCATCGAGTACGTCAATCATGGCACCTTCGCCGTGCGATTAAAGGATGTGCTGCGCAATATGCCCGCGCCGGACGCCCGAGACAGTGATAAAATCGGTGCACTTTACGGAAAGATTCTTCTCAGAG
Source organism: Schizopora paradoxa (assembly GCA_001020605.1). Lineage (NCBI taxonomy): Eukaryota > Fungi > Basidiomycota > Agaricomycetes > Hymenochaetales > Schizoporaceae > Schizopora > Schizopora paradoxa. Next base: position 156,820 of record KQ085929.1, read on the forward strand.
TTGGGTGGGAGCGACGAAATCATCCCGACGAGCTGGACAGGATGAGCCTGGTATTAGCATCAATAATTCCGGGCATCTTATGCAGGCCTCTGCCAATACGTGCTCTTGGTTCTCTTTTGTCTCCCAATCTTGAGGATATCAATGACGTCGGCGATGTCGCTGGCAAACTAAATTCTATCATTGCTTGCGACGGCGCGGACAAAACTCCTCGCATACGTCACAAAAGCTTTCCGGATTTCCTTTCGGATTGGAAGAGAGTCGAGAAGACGATGACGCAGGTCATCACGGAAGAATACCCCAAGGCGGAAGAATCTGAACAGGCCAGGTTTCTCAATCTGTTCTCGCTCGTTCACCAACGTGCTCTTGTAGCTGAGAGTTGTCTCCTATTGATGGTTCGGTGCACAGAGGATGTTAACCCGATACCTCTCAACGCAGATACCTTAATAGCTCTCGTGTACGCCTGTATCCATTGGGTAAACCATATTCCAGATGCAGAGGTAGGAAGTGACATGACTGACAGCAAACCACTCGTTTATTCTGCACCTCCTGGCGAAACGTTGTCGCGTCTACAAGAGGGTACTCTGCATTGGTTAAAAGGATTAAGCTTATCAGGAGCAAGTCCGGGAAGCGACGCAGTCCTTCACAAGGTGGCAACATCTGTAAATGTAAGGAATATGTTTGTAACTCGACTGGCCGTAGGCTCATCCTATCTTTCTTAAGGTGCTTCACGAATTACGGTCTTTTCTTGTAGACTCCTCGGACCAACTACATCCGGAAGCAATGAGAAAGTTTGCGAATGTAAGTTTCAGTTTCATTCCAAAAGGTTTACTCGTTGAATAAGATATTTTCATAGACCCATCCTATCATGCATCGCATTAAAATGGCGCTCGAAGTTGCAGGCAAGGTATGTCATCATTTCTATCTCCATTATTTATACTTAGCACGTACCACTTCCAAGCTATCTGAAAAAAAACGAGAAATCACGAAAGCCCTTGTAATGGACATGTGCGACTCGCTCATGTATGTGACGGACGATCACCCGGAAGCGAGGCGAGAATACCCCAAACATGGTGCCGCGGAACTTATGGAAATTGTTGTCAAATCGTCACGATATGTCATAGACTTCGCGTCGAAGGATGTTGCACTGGCAGATTTTCGAAAGGAGATTTCCGACTATCGAAAGCAAGTGAGAGATTGTCGCAGGGAATCTGAACTTGTCCCAAACCTCGTCAAAAAGGGTTTCCTGAGTGCGTAGTAACATGGCATCATATTTTGTTGGTTAGGCTTAAGTCATTCATAGGGGATGGAGCAGATATCGAGTCATTCCTTCGCCGAAAATTGGGGCCTGTAGAACAAGCTCCAGATGATGAAGAATGTTTGGAGGGGACCCGAGAACAGATTCTATCGTCTGTGGACGCCTGGTTGACATCAAAGGAAACCAACGTCTTCTGGATTTCAGGGCCGGCAGGTGTCGGAAAGACGGCATTGGCATCTACAATCGTCAAAAAAGTCTCGGAAGACCCTTCATACAAATTCTACGACTGCACCAAATTCTTCATCAAAGAATGGGATGTTGATCTCAGGGAGTCACGCGCGATATGGCGAAGCATCGCTGCGCAGCTCGCCTCCGAGTCTTTCAATCGTGGTGTCAAGCTTGATCATCTGGAAGTCTTATCTGGCGCGGCTGGAGTTACCTACCCGGAAAAGGCTGGAATACAAGTTCAGTGTCGTGACCTCATCCGCGAACCGCTCAACAAGCGATCTCTCTCTGATTCCGAATCACCTCGGCGTACTTTGGTTGTGATTGACGCACTTGATGAATGCCGTGGAGACGAACAACTGACTTTCCTCGATACTGTAGTCAGTTGGAGCAAGGAATTGCCTCGGACATGCAAACTCCTTGTCACAAGTCGCCCCGAACCTGATATCGAGGGAAAATTGGATTGCAGTGACATCCACCGATTCAAGGTTGAGAGTGGGAATAAAAACTCAGGAGGAAGAGACGAGGACATTCGGCGATTTTTCGAAACGAGGCTCAAAGAGAGTGCGTGGTCCAGCCCAGATCTGATTACAGGTCTGACGCAGGCGGCAAACGGTATCTTTGCCTGGGCCACGACAATCACCAAATTTATTCTTAGTAATTCTGCGAACGACGTGAAGGAGTTGGTGGATGCGGTCGCGGGAAAGGGCAAAGCTAGGGAAGATAGCCTTGATTACCTTTACGGCCAAATTCTTTCCAAGGTCGCGTCGCGACTGCTGGAGCCTCAAGACCTAGACATCTTGAGTGTTGTGCTAGCCTCGGTGTCACTGCCACAAACTCCTATCACCTTCCTGGCGGTTTGCGGGCTACTACCCACTGACTCTCCATCGTCCAGCGTCAAGCTTGATTCTGTCATCAAAAGTCTTGGCCCAGTTATCCACTTGACTGGAAGCAAAAACAATGTATTGCGGGCCTGTCACAGAAGCTTTTCGGATTTCCTCCGGGACGCAGATCGGTGCAAAACCACGATAAAGAGTGTTTCCAATAGCTCTTCGGAAGAGCATAAGGTGGTTTTCTCTACTCTCTCGCTCGATCAGCAACGTTCCCTTTTCGAAAGAGGGTATCTTCGCCTGTTGAACCTATGCTGCCAAAGGGCGTATCCTTTCCTGATTGAGCTCTCAGACATACATGTTCAATGCGACGAGCAGTGGATTGGATATATCGCTCTTCGCTGGTCGAACACGAAAAATTTAAAACCGGACGGGGGGCCGGGGCCATCTGATGAATTTGACGCTCTGTTCCTGTTGACGGATGCTTGGTTAAGATGTAAAGTCGTCTTTGCCTCGACAGAAATGCAAGCCTTCATCGTTAAGATGTGCCAATGGTTGGTCTCTACAGATGTACGTTCATTCCCCAGCTTTTCAGGGGTTTGCTTAATAACAATTCATTTATAGGTCAATCCGTATGTTTGGTTTGTCTCCGTGGCACTACTGGATCCGAACACTGTGAGGGCTCCGATACCTCAAGTTCATCATCAAGGACCGTGAAATCTAAGACACTAACTGCTCTCCTAGATTTGGAGTGGAGAACACAAATGTTCAGACAATGATCTTGCAATCAAGTTGCGAGAATCGCTTAAATCCTCGTCTGGTTGGAACAAATCTGCCATGAGATTCCTGGATAATCTTGCAGCAGCACTTAAATGTGTGGACGACTACGCTGAACACTTTGTGCGCAATTCTGAAATCCATGCTTTGGCTAAGTACCGTGCCTTTCTGGAAGTCTATGAAAGCAGCATGAGGTATTGGGAACTCGAGCTCCGGGGGGCCACGTCACGAAACTTGGAAGGCTCCGTAGATGTCCACCAGCTGCTCATGATTGGCGAAGGGAGATTTGCAAAGGTTTACAAGGGCTCTGCCTCATTGGGCAATGGGAGTGTCGAGGTCGCGGTTAAAGTCCTTCAAAACGATGACCGTGTCTACCGCAACGACGAAGAATTTTTTAAGGTGTGAATGAATATAACCAGGAACATCGCAAGATCATTTGACTAGTTGTTCTGCAGGAGATCGTTGAGGCTCCGCATGTTCGAGGTCGATTCAACCACCCAAATGTGTTGAAATGCCACGGGTACATACGTCTCAGAGAGGATGCTTCAGATTTTATTGCTACTATACATCCACTGTTTAAAATGGGACGTATACGCGAGATGCAGTTGGGAATCCATGAAGTATTTTATGTGGCACGTTTAATCCCGTCCGTCCGTCCGAATTGACTTGAACTAAAAATCTCATTAGTCCTTGGGCATTGCGAAGGGAATGTGTTTCTTGCACCATGTTGGAGTTGTCCACGGAGAATTAAAATCTGTGCGTACAAGTTCACCTGATTAATGATATTCTCGTTGACAAGTCTTAAGACCAATGTGCTCATGTCAGATTCGGGCGAAGCATTGATAGATGTGTCGAATAGCCTTCAAGCTCAAGCTCTCCAGAAAGGGCATTATAGTAGTGCTGTGGCACGTAGAAGCATGCGTTGGACACCTTGCGAATACTTTCTTCTACCAGACGACGAAAATTTCCACCCAACGCAGAAGAGCGATGTCTGGGGTTTTGGCATGACTGTAATGGTTCGTATGATGATTACATCATAATTTTATGCCAGTGTTCAAATCTAACAATCAAGCTTTGCTCTTATTATTAGGAGCTCCTCACGAGAGACGCGCCATATGCGCATTTTAAGACCGATGGTGCAGTTTTGAGAGCAATAAGTCAAGGAGAACTCCCGCGCAAGCCGGACATCGACGACTCGGACCCGGACGCAGGATTGAAACATTTCATGTGGTTGATATGCCTCAAATGTTGGCGCCTGAACCCTGAGGAAAGGCCTTCGATGCGAGAAATCTTGGAGGAGATGTTGGATTACCCCCTCGAAGACACCCATTCGATGCCGAGCAACGAGGAGTTTTAAAGTGGAATTAAAGGCACCGTGGAGCAGCCTCATTCAAATGCTTCGGGCTCAGGTGCACGTAACTCGGGCTAGGGTACTATGCTGCGTTTCCATACAGGATTTGTGTCAGTGGCTTTCATGTCTTTTCGTCGATTTTTCAAGAGATGACACTTTAAACAGCGTATTATTCAAAGATCATATCCATAGTCCCTCCACGTTGCAATCTTAGAATCATGTCATTGTCATATCGAGCGCTTAACTAGATCTCAGCAATTTACATTATCTCTCAGATGCCGGTGATGTTCTGGGAGGATTATCATACAAATTTTTCTTTTATTTCTGAGGTCGAAGAAGGTCGATCGGTTTACTGGTAAAATTGAAGGAATTGTCATGCGACAGGGGTTCAAGACCATCCACACGGTGCCAATCCCTCGAAGGTACACTCACCTTCAGCGGGCTTTTTATTTCATATTCGTGCATGCATTCGGGACCGTCTACTAAACTTATCTCGGCTCTGTGCTAGAGGTCATTCGACGGCTAGAACTTATGAACGCAACGACGCCCGCCCAATATTAATAAAGCGGCAAGCCCGGAAGGCTCATTGACCGTGGTCACTGAGAAATTTCTAGTAAAATCCACAGCATCTTGATGACGACGGAGAGATAGCGTCCCGCTTGCGCATCAGACAGCAAATTTCCTCCTTACAGTTGCAATTACCCTTTCCCGATTATTCGCCAGATGAGAATCAACGTTGAAGTGTTCCTCTCATGCTGTCTAACGTCCGACGGACTCCCACCTCGAGTGCCGTTTGACCTTGATAAAGGAGAGGATGTTGTTGTGAATTAAGTGAAACTGAAGGATGAGCGAAGATACTGTGTATGGGAAGTAATTGTGACAAACGAGCACGGAAGTCGAGTGAGCTGTTTACCAGTGACAATGTTGTGCCCCCAAGCGAGATTTCCGAAATACTGTAGGCCGGATAAATGGCGGAGACCGCCAGAGAATCAGAAGAAATCAGAAAGGGAGTAATGGATGGCAAGTGCAAAGAGCTCGCACGATCGCACCCGATCCCGCAACCAAGAGTTTCGCTAAAGAGCATGTGCTCTTCAAAGAGATTGGACGATCCCTCGTGAATATTACATGTGAATTTCACGTACCGCAACTGACCTCAAATATATATAGCGCAAGCCAAAATAAAAGCCTTTCGCAAAGATACTGGTAAGGAGAACGGTTATCCGAGATTTATCGATCATATGCATAAATTTAAACTCACCCCACAAGATTGTAATTTACGCAAGTAGTACTCCGCGCAGAGCCAATTTCAGCCATCGAGAATTCAAGGAAATGAGCTGTAGGCGCGTAGTACGCTATGACAACAGCAAATAGGATGCAGCTTCCTTATCCTTTGCGATGCACATGAGATTCGGGTGAAGTGTTGTTGAGAGGCGTCTCCAAGATCGCGAAACCCTTCAATACTTGATTTCGAGGTCCATTCGCTCGGCATAAAGAGCTGCATCTCCACCTGCTACTAGCGATTGGCGACGCTCGTGATACGCGAGATGCAATGTGTGACGGTAAAAGAAGCTCCTACAGTAGAGTAAGATACGTCATTTGAGAGGGTGAAAAAAGACGTACCCTAGAAATCATCAGCGCTACTCCCAGAGCTTGATAGAAGATGGGTCGTTTCCGATGCCAGTCGTTCGTTAGACCTGTCTCTGCGTTGTGCTCCTTCATATCGTCGTAGAATGACGCGTGTATATCAGGGAGGTGATGGCCAGGCGTACCAGACGATGATAACGACCCGGGTGCAACTCGGAGGTGTCTAAGGACAAATGTTAGCCTACCCATCAGCACGTCGATTCGATTCGATTCTTATGCACGTCAGTAGATGAGCTGAGAAATGATTTACTCGCGTCGTAAATATCACAATATTTATGTAATTTGACGACGACGTGAAGGTGGCCACCAGAAACGGGATACGCTTTTGCCATCGAATCGACCAGCGATGTTCAGACGAAGTTTTTGAAGCGATTAAAAGCTGACGTCGGGAATACATGAGATAATTCCAACAGAAGAGACGGAAATTGGTATGGATGCTCACCAGCGCGGCAATTTGACAAATTTACAAATCGCTTCGCCATGTCCATCCGTAACCCAAAACGCTAACTTCAGGCTCCTCCAGTGGCACCTGCAGAATTGTTAAAATTCCAGAATCGAGTGGGACATGAGTCATGACACGACGAGGCCCTGCTCATAGCGCGAAGAAATCGATGGCGAGGTGGATGACACTGTGGACGACGGGAGAGTGGACAGAGCATAGGCGGACTGCTAAGAGAGTCAATGAGAGGACGAATGCGATGTAAAACGACGACGACGCACCTCTGCTTCCTGGCAGTAAAACACTTCCCAACTCCCGTTCGATCTCTGTCCTGCCGCATTACTAATATTCTCGATCTTCGTCCCTTTCGTTGAGCCCAACCAGTTGACGAAGCCGCGGGTCAGCTAAAACCTCTTCTGCAACCGCACTTGAAATGAAAGCTGGGCATCGCAAGGTCGTCCCAAGTACGTTTGCCCCGCAAGCTCAGGCTCAAAGCGGAGCAGTGCAGGAGAGCAGAAAGGTCTCGTTCGAAAATGAACCGGGACGAGCTTGTCGGGTGCGCAATCGTGTTGCAATGAGGAGGTTCCTCCATGCGAAGTGATATCGTGCAGCTTCGCCATCGAACTTTCGTCGAGAGGAGGGTCTGACTCTGAGTGATTTCATCTCCTGCGATGACACCCACCCTTTCACGACACGGATTTGAAGGTCCGCCGGGTATTCCCGGAGTCAATAGGTCTGTCGACGCATAATATTAGGCTGCGCTTGACTCGTAGAAATTTGAGGCACAGATGATATACTATAGACTGCATTAAATGTGGGTTGACATGAATCGTGAGTCGAATGAACTTAGCAAACAGATGGGAGAGTTAGACCAATTTCCTTAGATTTAAGAGGGATTTCCAGCAGGTGTGGATGATGGCCGAATGCGGAAGGCCACGCCCCAAATGCGGGAGCCATTAGCTGTCTGCGACAAGTTTGCAACCTCTCGACTCGTTCGCTAGCTACGTTCACCCACCAGGCAGCTGAGGCTGGCGTTCTTTCGGCCGCGTCTCGATGTCAAACTGTTCATCTCTCGATCATCGAGCGATACTCATCGTCCAACACCTTCGACCCAGCTCATCTTTCCAGTAGCTTCGTTGCAGGATGTGGCCCTGAAATTGGAAAATTTCAACAATACGCGCGGGACTATCACAGTCAAGGAACGACGTGTCTCTCCCCCATTCGATACGTCTCGTCGTCGTTGCAAGAGATGGCGATGAGGGGTGGCTGATGGAGAAGAGGTTGCTCATGAACGATAACGAGATTATCTTGATGGCAATCTCCTTCGCGTGCGTGCGTTCAATGCATCCCATTCGTGCGTGAACGAGAGCAAGAGAGAGAAATGATGGCAGCGCGGGCGAGAGCAGAGCAGCGATATAGGATTGTGGGCTGGACGGCAAAAGGTGAGCACGCACTCGGAACATTCATCGAGATGGTTACTTACCTCAACTCACCTTCCTCCAGTCGCACAGCTTTGCTATCCCAACGACCTCGCTTGACGGAAGTCAACACCTTCCGTCGGATTATGAGAGCTCTATCAAAATGTCTGCGCGATTCTGCTGCGCGAAAATGTCGGATACGCGTCGCGCTCGCCCACTCTCGATGCGTCCCGTCGACGCCTGGAGACGGATGGACGGCAGCGAGGCCAGGGCGAATGATCCAGGCGCGCACGACGCGTAGTGAGGATGGGGGACGAACGGCGGGCTGTACGACGAAAGGACGCGTACGAAAATTTCACCACAGCGACAACGTACTTCGAGGCCCCGGTTTCCTAATACTCTCGGCCAATGATCTCGCTCGCCTAACGGCAACGTCCCCCGTCGACGCGTACCTTTTCTTTGCGAAAAAAAGGGACAGTGAGAGGAATTCGAAATCGAATAGTAGGGCGGTGCGAGTACCCGCTTTTGATGCGTCAAGACGACGCGTGGAGGACGGCTGGTGAAGGGATGAGGGACGGCAACAACACCATGCACAAATCGAGCGCACGCAACACGCATCGAATGGCGACCACACGAAGAAATGTTTTTATCGAAACGATTTCTACATACCTGGAGCTTCCCATGCGTCCGCCCGCCATGTACTCTCCCTCCATCCCTACGACGACGCTCGCTCGCCTTCGATACTCGATACGTCCCGTCTTTGTATATCTGACGCGAGGACGGCGGCGAGGACACGCGTTGATGATGACATCCACTTTACAAGACAGTCAGCAAACACTGGTTGGTGAGAAACAAAAAAGCATTGAGCATGGCGTACCTCAAGACTGGCGTCATCCGACCTTCGAGATGCTGTCGCTAAGAGAGTGGACGCAGAGCCTTGCATGCGTCCGGCCAATCATCCTCATTGTTTGGATTCGCTGCACCTTGTGCTATCCCGCTTCGTACTCGCAGGCGGCCGAATCCGACATTTCTTCCGTCGTATTCGCGGAAAACAAGACCAGCCGTTATCAGGCCACAAGTCATTGGTCTTCTATTTGTTCACGATTGCCAGGTAAGCAAGTGCGGCTCTCACTCTATTAAACCCTCTTTAAATTATTAGATGCTCTAGACTCTAGGCATATGACGGCTGGACGGCGAGGAAGACATAGTTTCGTAGGGTCCTCCTCGCCTCTATTTTGGCGAGAATGCGCTCGAGGACGAGACTATCTACGAAGCAACAATTTGAAAAGAGGCTCGTCAACGCAATCGCCAGGAGTATAGCCTATACGTGATTCAGAGGTGAACCGTCGTGTCTATCGGAATGCGGGGACGCGCCCTTAATCAAGTTAATGAAGAGCGAACTGGTCTTCTGGCGACCCAAACAGATCTGGAGGCCGTGTGCGCTTGTCCTGCGATGCATCGCGACCGCGGATTGCAAGCGACATTAGCCCGGAGAACGTTTCCAATCTTAGACTTCACATGCATATGCGTTCTTGCATCGATGCACCCAACTTCGACAGCCAGGCTCGACTGAGAGCCGCCGCCGCCGCCAACGCTTTCGTACTTGTGCTTTGCTGGGAGGAGGGATTGTTCTCGGCCTGCATAATGGTGCGTGGCCTGTGCATCGCGCCCGGTTTAAATTCGTCTACATAAGTTGCTCCAGTGTATAATCATGGAGGATTGTGCGCGCTTCCCAGTCCCGACCGTGGAGGTTGAACAGACGGCTTCATTCATGTTGTAGTGTCGTTGGCGGGGTTCTTTAATTTGCCAGTGCACGCCTGTTATCATGCACTTCGTCTAATAGCGAATGCCTCCCACTCACACGCGCCCTTGTTGAGGCCCTACCCTTCGCTTTGTTCCTCAGCACCCAGCCCTATCTTCGTACCATCATCTTGTTTTCTTCGACGAGCAATGGCATCCGTCGATTTGCGTGACGAATCTCAGCTACTTTGGTGGGTCTGGCTGTCATCACATTACCCGTCAACAACTCATGCGATATGCGTAAAAGGATCGAAATTAACGGTGAATAGCATCGGCTCCCTCCACCGATTGACTGTTGAATCTGCTGTTATACCCATGCGACAACACAACAGTTGACAAAGATGACAAGCTCAGGTTGTCCATACGCGACTCGGAAGGGAAGGAGACGGCGATCGAAAAGAAGAAAGGGGATGGAGACGCCGGTAAGAATGCGCAATGGTGAGCATGACCGTATCCATTTTCGACTGGATTCTTACACTTACACTTTTTTTTGAAGTATCGCATTTTCTGAGGACACTATCATCGTAACGCCTCCCCGTGGATTTTTAACAAAGTTGATAGGCCGGCTTAAAACGTTTTTTAAAAAGTCGCAAGATCACAGTCCACCTCAGAAGAAGGAAATTTCCGCGAGCTCAGTCATTCGGTTTTTGGTCTCAGAAAGGGGAAAAGACGGACAAACTTGTAAGCCACCTCGGTTTCGATTCAGTTCCCAACACTCACCTTTTTTTTGAAGTCGAATATCCACTTAAGGACACAAGTGTCACGCTACACGTGACACTGAAGAGCCTCGGTAGAGTGAGTCATGCACTAAGTGCGCGTCTATTAGCAGGTGTGACAACTAAGGACCATATAGCTTTCCGGTTCATCCATCGATGACTCCAAGCTGGGCGAGGAATACGACAAATTGAACGACTCACTGTTGGCGGATGGCACGTTAAATGCACTTAGAGACCTGGCAAACAATCTCAAAGGGAACGTGAACCTTGAAGTTCTGGATGCGATCATGAACAGAGTGAAGAGCATTGCAGAGGTGAGTCTCTTTGATTGCGATGTGGGTAGCGTCATTCATTTTGAATTTACTTAGGTTCACCCGCTTATCAATACTGCCGTCACTGCGTTATCTATTCCATACAAGGTGAGATGCAGCGCTCCTGTTGAGACTCATCTTTCTCATTCATCACCCAACAGATGTGGAGACAAGAGCACGAGTTCAAGGAGAACCTGAAAGCCCTCGCGAGGGACATGTGCACTTCGCTCGAATCCATGATCGAAGCATATCCGTCGATAGAATCGGAACACGCGAAGAAGACCGCCACAGAGCTCGTGAGACTTATACTCCGAGCATCGGCATACGTGAAAAGCTTCTCAATGGAAGATGAGTTTATTCAAGAGTATCCACGTATAGGGCGTATAAAGCAATTTACAGGCGCTCAATTCCCCAAGAAGCTCGATGACTATCGAAATGACTTGAGACATTGCCGTATCGATCTCAGAGAAGCGACGCTCGTCGATGTGCTTACAAAAAGCGGCGCTATGAGTGAGTAATGGTCTTGTATGATGGGCACGTCAATTAATAGTGAATGGGAAGAGGAACGAGGGGACGATATGTCTTTTCTTCGGAACAAATTAGAACCTTCAGATCAATTACGTATGGACAACGGATGGATGGACGGGTCGCGCGAAACAGTGATGTCCACTGTGGACACCTGGTTGGAAAGTTGCGACGAGCCCAACGTCCTTTGGCTTTCAGGGGCACCTGGGGCAGGGAAGAGTGCTATAGCATCTATAATCGTCAAGAAGCTCCACGACTCCAGTTCGGAGTTCGACAAGACATACAACTGCGCGAAATTCTTCATAAAGAGAGGGCACACCACACTCGATGATCCACGCACGATATGGCGCAGCATCGCAATGGGACTTGTCGATTCATCCCTAACCGACAGGTGGTATCGCAGCTTAAAAGTCGATGTCCTAGAAGTCATGACACAGAGAGTCAGTAATCTGTACCCCAAGGACGTTTCAATCGAGGATCAATTTCGCGACCTCATCTGTCGCCCCCTCAATAATCTATTCAAACTCACTGCTGGCCCTTCATCTTCGCGGAGGGTCGTCGTCGTCATCGATGCCCTCGACGAGTGCAATCTCTCAGATACGGAGAACCAGGAGCAATGGAGTGCATTTTTGGGTACGGTCGTGAGGTGGAGTACAGAGTTGCCGAAAACGTGCAAGCTTTTCCTCACGAGTCGATTGGAGTCAGCAATTGAGGAGAAGCTGAAGGAGATCAGTCGACCACTGGTGCTCAACACAGGCAACGATGTCTCCGATGAATCGATTCGCGACATTGAGCTTCTTTTCAAAAAAAGATTTGAAGAAAAAAAAGTCGAACAGAAGCAAATCGAGGAGCTGGCAAAATACGCCGCTGGTCTGTTCATCTGGGCAACAACAGTCATCGAGTACGTTAATCATGGTGACTTCGGCGATCGATTGGAGGAGGTATTGGCCAATATGTCCGCGGCAGGCGCCCGAGGGGGAGACAGTGATAAAATCGGAATGCTTTACGGGCAGATTCTTTTCACTGTTGCATGGGAACGACGAAACCACCCCAAAGAGCTGGACAGGTTAAGCCTAGTATTAGCATCGGTTATCCCGGGCATCTTACGCAGGCCTCTACCACTGCGTGTTCTTGGCATTCTTTTGTCTCCCAATCCTGAGGCCATACTATGGATCACGTCGCCGACAAACTGAAATCAATCATTGCAAGCGATGGCACGGACCAAATTCCACGCATACGTCACAAAAGCTTTCCCGATTTTCTTTCGAATGAGAGCAGAGTCATCGCAACGATGACGCGGATCATCCATGTCAAAGACCCCCATGCAGAGGAAACTGAACGGGCCAGGTTTCTCAAAGCATTCTCGCATGTTCACCTCCGTGCTCTTTTAGCTGAGAAATGTTGGCGATTGATGGTTCAGTGCACAGAGGCTGTTGACCCGACACCTCTCAACGCCGATATCTTGACAGGTCTCGTGTACGCCTGTATTCATTGCCAGTGGTTGGACCATATTCCAGATGTAGAGGCAGGAAGTGACACGGCCGACAGGAAACCACCCGTTTATTTTGCACCTCCTGGTGAAACATTGTCGCGTCTACAGGAGCAAACTCTGCATTGGTTGAAAGAATTATGCTCATCAGGGGCTAGCCCAGAAAGCGGCGCAGTCCTACATGAGCCCGAGTCGGCACCATTTGTAAATGTAAGGAATACCTTCTTAACCTGATTTGCTGTAAACTCACCCGATTTTTCTTAAGGTGCTGGATGAGCCGTGTTCTTTTCTTCTGGTTCCTTTGGAGAAATCACTTCTGGAACTTGAAGCAATAAGAATGTTTGCAAATGTAAAATTCAGCTTCATCTCAAAGGTTTACATTTTGAAGAAGAAACTTTCGTAGACCCATCCAATTATGCATTGTGTTAAGACTGCGCTCGAAGTTGCGCGTGGAGTACGTCGGCAATTCTATCACAGTTATTTATGCTTAGCATTTATCATCTTCTAGCTACCCGGAGAAAAACAAGATATCACAAAAGCCCTTATAATGGACATGTGCGACTCGCTCATGTATGTGGCGGGCGGTCAGCCAGAAGCGGAGCAAGAATACGCCGAATTTGAACATTGCGCCGCAGAACTTATGGGAGTCGTTCTCAAATCATCACGATATGTCAAAGACTTCGCGCTCGACGACGTCGTACTGGCAGATTTCCAAAAGGAGCTTTCCGACTATCGAGACCAAGTGAGAGATTGTCGCAGGGAAGCTATCGTGATCCCAAACCTCATCGGCAGGGGCATCCTGAGTGCGTGATAGCATAGCATCATGCTTTGTTGATTAGGCTAACGCAATCTATAGAGGAAGGAAGGGAGATCGAGTTATTCCTTCAACGCAAATTGGAGCCTGTAACACAAGCTCCAGATGATGAAGGATGCATGGATGGGACTCGAGAAGCGATTCTATCGTCTGTATACAACTGGTTGACATCGGAGGAAGCCAACGTCTTCTGGATTTCTGGGCCGGCAGGTGCCGGAAAGACGGCATTGGCATCTACGATCGTCGAAAAAGTCTCGAAAGACCCCTCATACAAATTCTACAACTGTGTCAAATTCTTCATTAAAGAGAGGGATGTTAATCTCAGGGACCCTCGTGCAATATGGCAAAGCATCTCTGCGCAGCTCGCCTCTGAAACTTATAATCGTGGTATCAAGCTTGATCTTCTGGAACTCTTATCTGGCGCCGCTGGAGTTACATATCCGGGAAAGGCTGGAATACTAGATCAGTTTCGCGACCTCATCCGCAAACCGCTTGAAAACCAGTTTCCCTCTGGTTCTGTGTCACCTCGGCGGACTCTGGTCGTGATTGATGCACTTGACGAATGCGGCATCCACAGCAAAGACGAACAGTCGACTTTCCTCGATACAGTAGTCAGTTGGAGCAAGGAGTTGCCTCGGACATGCAGACTTCTGGTCACGAGTCGTCCCGAGCCTGAAATCGAGGAAAAGTTAAATTGCAGTGACATCCGCCAGCTCAAGGTTGAGAGTGGAGATGAAAACTCGAGAGGATCGGACGAGGACATTCGGCGATTTTTCCAAAAGAAGTTCAAAGAAAACGAGTGGTTCAGCATAAATCTGATCACAGATTTGACGCGGGCAGCAAACGGCGTCTTTGCGTGGGCCACGACGATCACTGAATTTATTCGTCGTAATTCTGCAAACGATGTGAAGGAGTTGCTGGATGTGGTCGCGGGAGAGAGCAATTTTAGTGAAGATAACCTCGCCTACCTTTACGGACAAATTCTTTTCAAGGTCGCGTCACAACTGCGGCCTCAAGACCTGGACATCTTGAGTGTCGTGCTTGCCTCGGTGTCGCTGCCAAGAAATCCTATCACCTTCGAGGCGGTTTGTAAGCTGCTACCTCACAATTGTCCAGTGTCCAGCGTCAAGTCTGTCCTCGAAAAACTTGGCCCGGTAATTCACCATTCTGAAAACAAAAACAAAATTTTGTATGCCCGCCACAGAAGCTTTTCGGATTTACTCCGCGACACAGTCCGGTACAAAACCACGATGGAGAGTGTTGCCGATACCTCTTCAGCAACACATAATGTGATTTTCTCTGCTCTCTCGCTCGAACAGCAACGTTTCCACTTCGAAGGGAGGTATTTGCGCCTGATAAGCGCGTGCTACCAAAAGGCTTATCCTTTCGTGATTGAGCTTGCAGACGTACATGTTCGACACGATGGGCAGTGGAGCGAAGAAATCGCCCGTCGCTTGTACAACTCGGAAAATCTACAACCGGACAGGAAGCTATCTGATCAACTCGACGTTCTGTTCTTGTTGACTGATGCTTGGTTAAGATGTGAAGATGTCTTTGCCTCAACAGAGATTGAAGCCCTTCACTCTATCATCGAGATGTGCCATTGCCAATGGTCGATTTCTACGGATGTACGTTCATTCTACCAGCTTTTCGGGGTTTTGCTCAGCACAACACTTTTAGGTCAATCCGTCGTATATCTGGTTTGTCTCCGTGGCGTTACTCGATCCGAACACTGTGAGGACACCAATATCAAGCTCATCATCTAAAACCATGAGATCTAACACACTAGCTGCTTTCCTAGATGTGGAGTGGAAAACACAAATATTCAGGCGATGATCTTGCAACCAAGTTGCGAGAATCGCTCAAATCTACAGACACATCCGAGTCTGGCTCGAAACAATCTGCCATGAGATTTCTGAGTAGTCTTGCAGCAGCATTCAAATGTGTGGATGACTACGCCGCACGCTTAGCACGCAATTCTGAAACTCGTGGCTTGGCTAAGTATCGTGCTTTTCTGGAAGTCTACCAAAGCAGCATGAGGTATTCGGAACTCGAGCTCCGGGGGGTCACGTCACAAAACTTGGAAGGCTCCGTAGATGTCCACGAATTGACCACGACTGGCAGTGGGGGATTTTCAGAAGTTTACAAGTGTTCTGCCTCATTAGAAAATGGGGTTGTCGAGGTCGCGCTTAAAGTCCTTAAAAATGTTCGCGAAAGCGACGATCTATTGATAAAGGTGTGAATGAAGATAGTGAGGAAGATTTCAAGATTGTCTGACTAGTTGTTCAGAAGGAGGCATTGCACGCTCGGGGTCGATTTAACCACCCAAATATATTGAAATGCCTCGGGTACATGCGACTCGGAGGGGATTGCAATTCGGGTTCGGTTGCAACTATACATCCATGGGTAAAAAGGGGAAATATAAGCGAGATGAAGTTAGGAATCCGTGAAGCATTTGCTGTGGTACATTCATTTCCCATGACCCGAACCTGCGTGAACTTATGATTTCCTTAGTCCTTGGATGTTGCGAAGGGAATGTGTTTCTTACACCATATTGGAGTCCTCCATGGGGATTTGAAATCTGTGGGTACAAGATAACCTGATTATGATATTCCCTTTGACAACTCCTTAGAACAATGTGCTCATGTCAGATTCAGGCGATGCACTGATAAACGTGCCGAAAGCCTGTGACCTTGACGTGCCAGTGGCAGTAGCAAATGAAGATTGGATCCATATGAGCCCGCGTTGGGCACCTTATGAATATTACTTTGTGGAAGATGAAGATATTTTCCACCGAACGCAGAAGAGCGACGTTTGGGCTTTTGGCATGACTGTATTGGTACGTACGATGTTTATACGTTACGCCAGCGTTAAAATTTTATCATTGAGCTTTGCTCTTATTATCAGGAGCTCCTCACGGGAAATCCGCCATATGCGTATATTATAGCCGACCACAGAGTGTCAACTGAGATAAAGATGGGGAGACTCCCGCGCAAGCCGGACATCAACGACTCGGACCCGCATACAGAATTGAAACACTTCATGTGGTCGATATGCCTCAAATGTTGGCGCCTGAAGCCTGAAGAAAGGCCTTCGATGCGCGAAATCTTGGAGGAGATGCTGGATTACCCCCTCAAAGACATCCATTCGGTGACAGTCGATGCTCGGCGACAAGGAATCTCCCAGCGGAATTGAATACGCCGGGGAGCAGCCTTACCCAGATGCTTATACTGATTTGCCAAACTGGAATAGTACTAGTGGTACGTGACAGTTTTACATCTTTTTGTCGTTTGTTTAAACTAACGAGAGACAAAGCATTTCCGACAGCATACTATTGATTTTTGCTGCAAACTTAGGACCATGTCGTACAGTGCGCTTTAGCGGGGGAGGTTGGTTGACGAGTCAATGACGACCAAGGTGTCAACCGCACAGTGAATGTTGACGGGAAATCCCGTACTGAGGCGTTTGAATTTTCACTGTTACTATAGTATGTATTGCCCGAGCTTTACTTCTGAATCCCAATTTACCGTACGATGCGATTTGTTCGAAATGATTATGATCCTACTTCAAGGACCTGTCGTTGACAGCGTCGTTTAACAGCGCGATCAAGCATGTTCCCTCTTGATAACCTTGAAATCAGACACTACAGAGAATGTCTCACCCGACGGCGTAGGCTCTCGCCAGATCCCGAGAGTGGAATTAGGCTCAGGGGATACCCGAAGAAAAACAATGTTGGCAAGTTGCAAAAACTGGTCTTTTTGAGAGCGCGGGGTCGATACGAGTATCCATCAGGCATTCTTGCGCTTTTTCGAAGCTTTGGATTTCACTGTCAAGATGTCAATAGACAAGATTTATACCAAAAGGAAACCAAGCAAGCATTCCGTCAGATCTCTATATGGATTGTCGAGGTACAATTGAACCCACATTGGTTTTCAGCGCTCTCGCACCAACGCTCCACGTCATCTCTCGATACCGTCACGAATTTCCCCTCCTCGACGTAATTGAACTCCGAAAAGCGATCCCAACAACCCGTATCCTGCATTTTCATTGCAAGCCGCTTCACCCACAAGACGACGCCATCCACGCAAGGCAGGTCAAAAGTTATCATCTCCAAATTGATCGGGACGACCTGACCTCCACGTTCGAAATACGGAGGGTGCGACTTTTTAAAGTCACCCGCACTGTCTGAAAGTATCCAATGCGGCGACTCGCTTCGGATGCGGAGGTGCTTGAGCGAGGGGATGCAGCAATGAGGGAGGAGGAATGTTGCCGGAGACTTCCCTCCATTCAAAGAACTCTGTTCTGAGCCATCCCTTTGTATGATGGTTACGTCCAGCAGCTCAAGAGATGGATACCGGCTCTGCTGGGCGGGACCTGCGGCGAGGAGGCTATAGAGGTCGACATAGTACTTCCTCCACATATTGAGGCGGTCCTGTTTCTCTCGAACGTCGAAACTAAAGTCAACTGTGATGTGAAGATCAACGAGGTTGGGAAAGCAGAGAAATTGAGTTGTTTTCCATAGGTGGTGGGCACGGGATTTGGATTGGGGCGCAATTGAGAACTTCAATGCTGTAGGACGTGACGGATGGTAACTTGGAAGATTGACTTGGACGAGATAATCCTTGGACAGCAATGAAATCCCGAGGTGTGGTAACGACGGCATCCTCGAAAGTTCGTATCGCAAGAGAGTCCAATAATGCATGGGTGTGGAACGAGAGAGTTGGACCGTCAGTGATTGCAATTGACCGCATAAATTTGAATAGGACGAGATCGTGAAAGGATTAGAATTTTTCAATGTCGCTGAGCGGAGGTTTGGAGCCGTTCCAAACAGTGCCTTTGCGTTCTGCGAGGAAGGTTCGAAAAGCTGCGGAAGTGATTGGCGTTATTGCTGATGGCCACATTGTAACGGAATATTCCTCAAGTAAAGGTGCATCGATATTGATTGGCATAAGTTTGTGTCATAACACGAGACGACATCGAGACCTTTTCCCTGGCGAACTTCTTCGTCAAGAAACTGCCATACGCAGGTTCGCCATCGGGCTCGGAGAGGAAGGACCAATTCGAGCATGGCATCCACGACGATCGTCTCCGTCTGCGAAATTGTGTAAAAGTCGATGACAACGTCCAAGGGCTGCGTCTTGCTTCTCTTGATGCATTCATTGAGCAGCTGAAGGCTCGGACGACCCAATCTTCGAGTCAAGCCCGTCCACAGCTGCGAGCAATCCAACGCGACGTGTCGAAACGATCTGCAGACGTGAGTCAACGCCAACGCTGTTGGTGACCGTTCCTCTGCCGCGGTGTCCGACGCAATGTTCTTGAATACATTGTCTAGCAGTTCTGAGGGTAAAGGCGGGGCGATGGCGACGTTCGACATGGTGGTTCGTGCCCAAGGTAAAGGCAAACTCGACATCGGCATTTTCCTGGCTGGCTGCCGCTGGCAACGCGCTACGCACAGACCCCGGGCCGCACTAGCCGCAGAGAAAAAACTTTGACGACGACCACGACGATCTCCTGGCCCCTTGGTTCGAGCATCTCATTCGCTCCTATGGATTCACGAGCTCTGAGAGTCGAGGGGGTGTATGCTAGGGTGTAGTGCGTCATGAAGATCAGATGAACTTCGCTGTTTCAGGTACGCGCCTTAACCCAAGCTATTGACGCAACTTGTTAAAGTGCTAACCCACAGCTCGAAGTCGGTTCTCTGACCCAGGAACATGCATGTACAGTGGAAAAAAGCTCATTATAAATGAGTCTTGTGGGTGTACACAAAAGTGCCCTCGGATATCTGTCTTCGGGACGATTGAACGATTATATCGACAACGGTATTTGAGAGAAGCTCAATGCCAACATGTACTTCAGACCTCGTAGATCTGGAAGCTTCAAGCGAGAAGGTTCGCCGTTATTCCTTACGTTGTGCCAGTAACTACTTGCCGCGACCTCGGGACGCCTCCTTTGATCATCGTGATGCGGAGATGTAAAAGAATATAGCGGGTACTCGGATAAGTACATTCTTTCAGCATATTCTTCCGAAACCAACTACGGAATCTGATCTTCTGTTTTAGTTTGGAGATCATCCGTTTGAGGATTGAATGAGGAGTCGCACTCTGACGCGCAGCTTCAGATCAGCTTCGGATCCTCGATGCCATTGATATCAATCTTTCCAACAGATATGAGTCCACGGACTCGTCTACGCGATTGAAGTGTGCTTGGTTCACACTTAAATCCCCCCGCTTTCTCGAGATGGGTTTACTGGATGAAAGTATAGGTTCTGCCTTCATCGGTTCCCTTCTCGCTGCGATGTTCGTATTTACGTTGATACCTCTTCGAATATCACTGAAGACTGCCTTTGCAGCTTTTTTGGCGTTACATGCCTGCAGGCGGTCATTTATTTCACCAGTAACCCACCGGATCGTCGTATCGTGAAGAGCCTGGTGCGTCTGTCGGGGTATAACTCTGGAACTTTGATAGAAACTTGCGGCATGTCAAGGTGCTCGCCGTGCTGTGAGCGATTATCTTGGTTTTGGTCGGAAGTATGCTTATTCACCGATTCTTTTGGCTCTATAGACTGCTGGACACGTTACACATGATCTTGGTGACAAGTTTTATTTATACGTAAGCCAAATTCCCCGTACATACATTCTCTTGTTCTACCTCAAAGGCAGGTTGATCGTGGACGACTTCGGGAACTCGTCGAGCATGCAGTCCGCGCCGTGGTATGTGACCATCCTAATTTATCTGCATTCGAAAGCATGCCGATTCGAAATTTAGGTCTCTTGGGGTCTGTTTTCACAAATCTCTCAGCCAGCCGAGTTACGGTACTCATTTACGCTGCAATATGTAGTCGTCTTTCCTCGTAAGCGTGAGTAATCTTGATGCCGCTCGTATTGCTATGCCGTCTCAATACTAGTACCTTTTCCCAAAGCTCATAAGCGACACTATTATTCGATGGTATGTGCGTCCATCGTTCAGATTTCATTCTGATACTTATTTTCATTTTAAAAACAGCTTCTTCGCTCGAAGAGTCTGGTGCTGTAAGTACACAGTTCTGCAAGTCAGAGAACATTTGCTGAACCGGAAACGCGAATGGAGTGACAGGGAAAAATTGGTCTCTTGTAGCACTTCTGGTATGCTTTAGCCGCCCTTCATCGCATTGAACATTGACAAGATATCACAGGCGATACCTATAATTTTGGCATTCGGTGCGTCTACACAAGTAGTATTACTCAAATTGCTGACGCCCCCTCGAACAGGCGTCTCACTCTGTGCGTGATTGATTAAATCAATCATTACTAATACTGACTAGTTTATTATATTCGTGCAGCATCGACTATCAATGTGTACGTCGAAGGTCAGCTCGTTTCAAAGCAAGTCACTCAATTCATTCCAGCATAGTGGTCTCGCTCGGAGGCGCGAGTTCGATGGAAGAAGTACGTCTTCTCTGGCACAAGAGACAAACATTCACTGATGCAATATTTTCTCGACTTCTACTCCAAAGTGGCTCATGGACTTCTCTCTCATTTCGTCTATGGGTGCCGATTTCAGCCTGACAGCCACGCTTAGTTTCATTTTCTATATGTCCAAAAGTGAATACTTCGGACGGTGAGTCCCCTCTGTCCGAGGTCGATCAAGTACTGACATAATATTCAGTACAAATAAAACGCTCAATGCTCTCTGTAAATACACGATCAATACTGGCCTCATTGCAACGTATGTCATAGCCGTTCAGCGTTCAGCTCACAATGTAGAGGGAACTCATTTATCAATACCGAACCTAGAATCTGGACCCTTTGTTGCATAATTGCCGTGAGTCGTCATAAGCTCTACTGCGCAAGTTTGATTTTGACTTTGAAACTCGTCAGAACGCTGCAAAACCAAGTACATATGTCGCGCTGATCTTTTATCTGCCGCTGTCAAAAGGTGAGTCGACCAGGCGTTCTCTTCAAGTCGATTATTAATGGTGGTTACAGTCTATACTAACGCCTTTCTTGGATCGTACGTTCCGATACTTCTTTGATGTGCTACTTTTCTAAGCCTTCAATCTAAAAGCCTCAATGTCCGAGACTCGCTACGAGAGATGTCGAAAACCAAGTTCTTCGCACCCAGTCTCTTCGTCAACTCAAGATATGCCGATCATCCGATGCCGTCTGCGCTGCTCAAAGTAAGAAGATGACTGTCTTGTAGAACTCTGCATTGAAAAGTTCGGTTTAGGAAAGTAAGGGTGTGTCGATCCGGGTTGACTCAGAGACCGAGATTTATGGGTGTGAATATCGTTGGAGTCGGTTGGGAAGTCGTTCCGTGACACCGAGGTCTACTACTCCGAGCTCTGGAAGACATGGGTCGCTCGTCTTCCCCGATTCGAGATTTCTATCAGCGGCTGATACTTACTATCGCTGAACGCAAATGCAGTCTGTGTCTGCGCATCTCGAGCACCAAATCTCAAGAGTCTATTTCAGTGATTTTATTTCTCTGTGCCATTACAGTGCACTTACAGCGAACATATCAAATCGTGCTCTGGCGCTCTGAAAAACAGTGCATGACCCTGCTGTAAGCATTTCGATGATACCCTAGCACCCCACTCCCAGAGGACATGCGATGTAGGATCTCTGTGCCGGCATCGGCCATCCACAACGGTGCTCGCACATCAGTGACCATATTGTTCGGTCTTCAATCGGTCAACGTCCTGGAAGGGAGTGCGATCGCGAGTTTCAATGCATCTTCATCTGATGATGAAGCTATTGTGCGTAGTAACTTCCAACCTCTTTCGGCGTGAGGGTCGATATTCAAACCCGGGTAGACTCCGACTCTAACCAACTTGAGATACTTTTGGCTTCGAAAGATGTGAGTGAGATCTATTCCATCATATCCGTTGAGTATGCGACATTTCTCTGAATTGTATAAATGTGTAGCCGCTGTCACTTAGATGGCAACAAACTATGATACCAAGGAAGCAAGGAGGCGCCGATTGTGTACTACATCGAGCATCGAATCCGGAGTGTCCTACCAGAATCCCATGCGATTCGCTCACATCCCTTAAGGCAAGGTTATTTTGATTCATGCATGTTGCGAAGAAATCAAGAGCCGCCCACCTTGTGAAACTGAGCAAGGTCGTGCCTGAAAGCCGTACGAAGAACATGATGGGATGATTTCATAGTTGAGTCTTGTGAACTTTTCGTCGGATTGCTGTGCATCTCAACTCCAGTTTTTAGACAAAAGGAAAACCTGATTGCAAGCCTTGATCCCAAGGGTCAGCGCTTCAATCCCTTCTGCGGGCTTGGCTTGCCGTCGAGCTTCAATGCGATAGATCGCTCGAATATGCAAATCGCGAGGCTGATTTCTATGGCGTTCAGATGGTTGCTTTAATCGTTCGACGATTTAGACCATCTGGGGGCCGTTTTCGACGATTTAGGCCCGCGCGGCGAGGTCAGTTCAGCGACTATTTGGGTCTCGATGCGCATACACTCAACGACTATTTGGTCGACTTTCGACGAATATTTTTCGACCTTCAAAAATTTCGAAGACTATTTTTTGACATCAACAATTTCAAAGACTATTTTTCGACCTCAACGAATCTCAACGACTATTTTTTGACTTCGACCTCTCGACGACTATTCGGACCCTTGACGTGCATCTCGACGACTATTTGGTGTCTCGAAGTATGTCTAATTTCTCAATGTTTATATGGGCTCATCTCAACAGATACTCATCCATGGGCTTCGAAGTTCAAAGGCTCTACTATTAGGTATGTAGCTACATGTTTCTAGCTGTCCAACTGATCTACGTGAATGGGCGCTGGGGCGAGGGAGGAGGAGCGTAGGGGGAGCGTGAGGGAACCCACCGTGTCTGACGACGTTGCAAGAACAACCACGCCCAGCGATGTACTCACCACGGAAAGCAATGCTTTGGGCTATGATGGCTCTGCTATGGCACTAAGACTTCCCCAAGGTCGCGCACTCGACCGCCTATTCAGCAGCACACAACGATACGATGGATGGCGGCAAAAAAGGCTACAAGTCACCGCTTCAAGAGCTGTCAACGGGCTAACAGGCTCTGCAAACACACTGCGAAGCCGACGGCCCCTGAAGTCCTACGAGTCGTTTCTCGTAGCTTGCGTATTCTTGTGTTGCTGGTGCTGGGTCGACGTGCTGGACGATGTGGACGTTGGGGCGATGGCGATGGGGACGAGCTGGCGACGGTGAGCGTGCAAAAGAAGCCACGCGAGGATGCCACGCGACTTGGGTTACGGGTAAACCCGTGCAGACCCATGCACAGGGTCTAGCAAGGTTAGGGTTATGAAGTGTCAATAAACGCGTCGCGTCGCGTCCTTCTGTCCTTCAAGCTTCAGGGGATGGGTTAGGGCGAAGAGAAAAGGTTCAGCACGTCGCGAGCTCTCGCGATCGATGCGTACCGTCAACGCCGTGACACGCCGTCGTGTTCAGATGAGAGGAAAGGCAGGCAAAGGAAGGCGGGGGTTTCCAGCAGACAACGTGCGTACCGCCAGCTCTCGAAATGTCCCGTCAGCGCTATGCGTGGTCATCCGAACCCGAAGACGCGTCGTCCAGCTCACGACGACGACGACGACGAAAGCGTGGACAGGCCCTGGCTCAACGCACGTCGACGAGAGATACCTGCGATGCGTCAAGGCAACGTCACGACGACCGGCGGCGAGTCATCAACGCAGACTGGGATGTTCTGCTCGCCCGCTCTCGATACGTCCCGTCAACTTAGGATGGCGACGGCGACGGCACAGAGGAAACGTCCGTGGCCACGACGGCGAGGGAAGGCAGTAGACCTGCTCGCCCGCTCTCGTTCCATACCGTCAACGCCTGCGAGGGAGATGGACATGGGGTGGAGGACGGGCATGGTTGGGCAGTTGTGGACGTTTCACGACGGCGTCGACGAGAGGATGCAGGGAGGATGTACGGAGGGTCTCGCGTCGTTGACATGTACCGTCATACGCGCGCACGGAAAGAGGGAGGAGCTGGGAAGTGCGGAGAGACAGCGGGGTCGGGCATGCGTGGACACGCAGCAGCGGACGTGCTCAACACTCAACCATGACCATGTCACCATCACGACGGCGACGACGACCCCACGACCTGCTCGCGCGGCGTCGATCCATACTGTCAAGACCGGACGTGCAGTGGCAGCGACGGGATTCGGTGGAGAGCATGTGAGGAAAGGTCGAGAGGGACGGCATGGACAGCGGAGGACGGAAGAGGATGGACGACGGATGGCAGAGATGGGGAGGAAGGAGAATTGGGATCGACAAGAGCTCGCGGGGTCGCTTCCCAGCTCTCGATCTATACCGTCGACGGCGGCGGCAGCGGACATGAAGGCTGCGACGAGCAAGGTGCGTGTCAGTTGAGCAAGCTCATCTTCGAAATCGAAACAAAAAACTCACCATATGTCCTGCCCTCTTTCCTATTCCCATCCCGATCTCCTTCCCTCCCTCTTTTCTTCATACCGTCATTGTGGACGGCCCACGACCTGCGAGTGCACGACGACAGCAGAGGAATGGCGAACCATCTCGAGAGTTCGAAGACGGCGACGGCGACGGCAGCACAGAGCCTCCGCTCTCCCGCGCTCGATAAATCCTGTCATTGTGTGACGGCGTAGGGAATCCTAGACCGTGACAATGGCATGGACAAGCAGAGGGTGCATTCGTTGTCGAAGGAGGATCATGGTGCACCCGCAAGCCCTCAATCCTGAAACCACCACCTCACTCGGTGTCGCGTAACGGCGTCGAGCAAGAGCACGCGACATCTGCGCAGACGGATACCTCGCACGTCCACCGTCGATCTATACCGCTGACAATGTGACGGTACCATGTCCTTTCGTTCAGTTTACAGAGGGCTTGGGGAAGGACATGCGGCTGGGAGGGGCCTTCAACATGCCACATTACATCCTCTGTTCGCTCTTCCTGCGCCATTTTCGCAGACAAACGCCTATACAATTCATTAGTAATACGCAGTAGCTTCCAAACGCACCTGTATACACAGCGTTCCGTTTCGAAATGACAGAGATACAGCCTGAACACTCCTGCTTTGCAGGAGTATCCATAGCGGTGTCCCTAGCGCGAATCACATAATATAAACGTCAGAATCGTGATCTACATACCTTAAAACCCCCAGGTACACCTTTACATGTGCCCTTTCAAAGGAGGGACGGGCTGGGGAGAGAGGCGGCGGGATAGGACGGTGAGCGGGAGGCGGGAAGGCGGCGACGGCGACCGTGCGGCGTGCGCGCGGCGCGTGTTCCCAATCGGGACATGCGCCGTCCGGTCCCTCCCGATGGGCGGGACACGTCAGCCAAAATGACAGAAAGGAACGGACTTATGGCGTTCACTTGGTTGCTTTAATCATTCGAAGACTTAGACCATTTTGGGGCCAAATCTCGACGATTTAGGTCCTCGCGGCGGGGGACAACTCGACGATTTAGACCGTGCCGCGGCGCGCATTTCGAAGACTTAGAATTTCGACACGCGGAAACTCAGCGACTATTTGGGCGCAACTCAAAGACTATTTCGTGTTTCAAAGACTATTTGACAACTCAAAAAATAGTCTTCCAAAAGTCAATCCTGGATTTTCGAAGACTATTTGGTGATTGGAAACTGGAAGACTATTTGGTGACTCAAAAAATAGTCTGCCAAAAGTCGATTCTGGATTTTCGCAGACTATTTGGTCACTGGGCACTCGAAGACTATTAGGTCGCTAAGGTAAGTCCGTTCCTTTCTGTCATTTTGGCTGACGTGTCCCGCCCATCAGGAGGGACCGGACGGCGCATGTCCCGATTGGGAACACGCGCCGCGCGCACGCCGCACGGTCGCTGTTGCCGCCTTCCCGCCTCCCGCTCTCAGTCCTATCCCGCCGCCTCTGTCCCCAGCCCGTCCCTCCTTCGAAAGGGCACATGTAAAGGTGCACCTTGGGGTTTTAAGGTACGTAGATCACGATTCTGACGTTTATTTCACGTGATTCGCGCTAGGGACACCGCTATGAACGCTCCTGCAAAGCAGGAGAGTTCAGGCTATATCTCTGTCATTTCGAAATGGAACTCCGTGTGTATAGGTGCGTTTGGAAGCTACTGCATATTACTAATGAAGTGCAGAAGGTTTTGTCTGCGAAAATGGCGCATGAAGGGAGAACCGAGGGTGTAATACGGCATGTTGAAGGCCGCCTGCACGCATTCCGACCTTCCTCAGAACGCGCCCCCTATCACGTCTGGCCCCTCGAGGTGAATGGCGCGAGCTGGAGGCTCGCGTCATGTGCTCTGGCGTTAATTTTGAGCGTCAACATCGACGTTCTTGATGATCGCACACCTCCGCTGGCCTCTCCATTCCATTCACTCTTCGTTTAACCCACTCGCCGTCCCGTCGCCGTCTATTGCAATCGACGTGGCTGCCGCCATTTGCACGAATGGGTGGGGGTGGGGTGAGTTGGGTTAATTGGAGTGCGAGGTCGAAGGCTTGCCGTGCTGTTGATCTGAGTGGGATCTTTACTGAGATATTTTAGTAAGTTTTTGTGGTTTGACGCGTTGTTTGTGTACTCCCCACTTACCTCGCGTCTCAGGTCACCTTTTCCCCATCGACGTCCCTGCCCAACGATGGTGTTGCGTGTGGAAGGAGTCCTGCGTGTGACGGGTGAGTTTTTTGGCGTTTGCTTCTTGGCTTGCGAAATAGGTGTGCTGACGACGTACCTAGCGTTTCTCGTCGTCGTCATAGGCATCGAGTTGGGGCGCCATCATTCTTCCGACCCTCGTCTCTCCATCCTCCTCGCACGCATTGCCATGCTCGTTCGATGGTGCGAGCGTCGACGAGGTGCAGCCTGCTGCGTGTGCTAGAATGGCGCCTTCTGTAGTGCTGTCGCCGTCGTTTTGCGCTGCGATCGACCGTGCCGCGAACTCCCTGCGACGTTGGCGTTGGTTTGTCTGCGTGGTTCAAGCTCGAATGAGCTGTGAGGGTTGAGAGTCGAGGTGGAAATGAAGAAAAGAGGAAGGGAAGGAGATCGGGATGGGAATAGGAAAGAGGGCAGGACATATGGTGAGTTTTTTGTTTCGATTTCGAAGATGAGCTTGCTCAGCTGACACGCACCTTGCTCGTCGCAGCCTTCATGTCCGCCGCCGCCGCCATCGATGACGGTATAGATCGAGAGCTGGGGAGCGACCCCGCGAGCTCTTGTCGATCCCAATTCTCCTTCCTCCCCATCTCTGCCATCCGTCGTCCGTCCTCTGCCGTCCTCTGCTGTCCATGCCGTCCCTCTCGACCTTTCCTCAGATGCTCTCCACCGAATTCCGTCGCTGCCACTGCACGTCCGGTCTTGACAGAATGGATCGACGCCGCGCGAACAGGTCGTGGGGTCGTCGTCGCCATCGTGATGGTGACATGGTCATGGTTGAGTGTTGAGCACGTCCGCTGCTGCGTGTCCACGCATGCCCGACCCCGCCGTCTCTCCGCACTTCCCAGCTCCTCCCTCTTTCCGTGCGCGCGTATGACGGTACACGTCAACGACGCGAGACCCTCCGTACACCCTCCCTGCATCCTCTCGTCGACGCCGTCGTGAAACGTCCACAACTGCCCAACCATGCCCGTCCTCCACCCCATGTCCATCTCCCTCGCAGGCGTCGACGGTATGGAACGAGA